>CM061229.1:7379134-7666634 GCA_030844895.1 Ambrosia x helenae
TAAATGGCAAATAATCAGATTTCATCACATAACCACGTTACAAAACATCATCCTACTGTTACTACATCATTCTAGCATAAACCCTAACATCATACAATCATCAAATCACCCCATAACATCCTAAATCCTCCTAATGCACTCAAACGGATCAAAACACATATTATCATCAAAACACATCAAACAACCTTCAAAATCCTAGATAATCATTCTAATAACTTATTCATACCAACAAAACATCAAACACATAAGAATCCCCATGTTTTAATCATCAAAAAACCGTTCTTTGCATGAATCCTTCACATAGAACCCATATAAAAGATTTGACTTGATTTAAAACTGTTTTTCAAAGGTTTTCAAAGACACAAACTTTATAAAACCAGGTCTGGACCTTTAGGGATCAAAATAATGACGTGATAAAAGCTTAGGATGAATAACACACCTTAGATTTTGCTAGAAATGACGTTTAAAGCTTGGAAATGGTAGATTTTAGGACAAAAACGGGTTCCAGAGGTTAAGTATAGTGTGAGAGAAGTTTGGGGCGAGTTAGGGTTTCACAAATGATGTTTTACAAGTCAAGTTTGGTATTTATAGCTGTTGCTAGTTGTTTCAGAGAACACACACGACTAGGGTTTGCGGGTGGCGACTAGGAGTGCTAGTCGCCCCTTTTACCAGGCAACTAGGGGCCTAGTCGCCCTTGCGGTCTGATATGGGTTTTCAGCGCATTAAACACTATTTTAACACATATAAGCACATATTCGCACTCCAACAAGTTATATAATGATTATAAACACGTATTACTTGATAACTAACACGTTCACATTCGTTCACCAATCCCCGGGACTCGAGACTTGCGTGTGTGCATTAAATTCGGCGATCCTACCAATCACCAATCCTTGTACACATGGTTATGGACTGACCCCCGATGATTCCTTGGATCATCGTAACGACTCCCTATGATTTCCAGAACCATCGAAACGACTCAACTGACCCAGTTAAATGTAATGTATGCATGACTCGCTAAGGTAGACTTACTTAGTTTGACAAAAGTTACTAACCTGAGTTTGCCGGGTGTCACAGAATGGATAAAACAAGATAAACAGGTTAAAGAATTATATCTTTACAAAATTAAGACACGTGACACAACTAATTACTCTTACAGTAATCAATATTCATATATGCTCTATTTATTTCTATTATTTTTGCTAATAGGAAGATCATCATCTGTTCATACAATTAAGAGGTCACAACGTTCAAATTCATATACCCATTTCACAAGTTACCCTTCTAGATAACTTTTGTTATTTGACCGATTAAACAAAACTGAACCCTACTTGACTCATACCAACCCTTTAATAAGTAACCGAGCCAAAACAACCACAACTACTATTTCATATGCATAACAAAAATAGATAACTAAAATAGATAAACAAACATGTGCGACACCTGTTGATGCAAGAACATATGAGCTTGATGTACGACGTCATATTTTTCATGTTAACTTTAAGTAAAAAAAGAAAAATTAAACATACTATTTTGGAAGAAAACAAACACATCACTTTGTCCCCAACTTGCAAAAGGACCCTTCGGGGTGCTTTTTTTTTAGATCAAGACGTTTCCCACACACTTATGTCAACCACGAACAAACCAATGAACCATCATCGTCTCACCTTATTGATGCTACAGTGGCACATGTGCTACCTTTATATGCACCCACAGGATCCCTAGCCCACATACCCATTCACCATTGCTCTCCTCACATTCAACTAGTTTTAGGTTCTCGGTTGAGTGGATTCTCATATCTTGGCTCCAAAAAAAAACCAAATCAAATAAGCAACTACATACAAAGAGAATTTTATTTTATTATTTTTTTAATCAACTGAGCTATTCATTAATATCTTAAAACCCATAACAAACTAGTGTTTTTTCATCATCGCGCGTTGCACGATTACAAGACGACTTGTCTCTTGGGTTAGCTAATACCGTTACCTCCGGAACAACAGCCAAGGTAGTAGAGCGTGAAGGATCGAGTATGTTGATTAACGAAACCCTAGTCTTTCGCCTGTTATGACCGGTCCATGTACCACCGTCTATCATCATTCATTTGTAGCTTCCACTACTCTAAATGATCCAATGTAAAACCCAAATAAGAATCAACCAAACAAAACAACCTAAAAGAAATCGTCAGTTCGATTGGGTTACAAAAGTATGGAAAATATGCAACACATCAGTTACAACTTACAATTACAAATGAGTTAGCGACAATATGATATTAAATTCATGAAAATCGGGTGGAAAAATAACAAATCCAATGAATGATAAACTTACTCAGCACCAAAAGCCAATTGCCTAAGCACATGTATTTTGGTCAAAAATTACCTGATAGAAATAATTTTATTTTCCAAATTAGTAAATGTGAGGTAGGGTGCTAAATGTGTGAAATATAGTAGAAGCTTAGTGTTATTTCCAAGATGGCAGTTTGTAATGATAAAATAATAACAATATGACAACTATGCTTAGGATGGCAAAGAATGAGTTTAGGATGGACAATTATATCCTGAGGATGTAAGACTATCCCCATTCACAACCAACCCAATCCAACCTTTTATTAAAAAACTAATTTCTCTCTCTTCAATCTACACAACTCAACCTTTACACACATTCACAATCCAACTCAACCTAAAAATATTTTTTAAAAGAACTCGATTTTTAATAAAATTTATATCAGGATGTTCACAAAAAAAAGTTAAGAAATACAGTGTATTTAGTTTTTTTTTTAAACTTAAATATTATAAAATATTTAAGTAATTAAGTTAGTGGGGGGTTAAATCCGGTTGCAAACAAGGTTGCTGGAACAAACGGATTGGGGGTTTGTTTGCAAACAAAGAATTTTTTTAATATTATTTCCACAAACAAACTTGAGTTTGTTCACCAATGTGGATGGTCTAACTGTCTGGCAGAATGATGAGACAAGCAATATAAGTATAAAACAACAACGAACAGCACTCGATGTACGAGGAAAGCCCTTGATCACTTGATGATCGCCGGTCGAAAACCTTGGGAGGAGTCTAGGCCCCTGCCTTGTTTGTTAATATTAAAATGGTAAAAAAATGTTACAACTTTGGACGTATGATGAACAAACTATGGTTACAAATGTGTAGTGTTGTGTGTGTAGAGAGAGTATCCAGTGTTTATCAGCTAGTATCAGGTGTATGGTAAAGTGTAAGTGTCCTATTTTTGTTCATCACACCCCTATATATAGTTTACATGACAATAAATAGAGGATCCCACAATATCCGTCGTATTCAATGATCTTGTGGACTGTTTCAGGTGGTTGTTGAGGATGTTTCAACTGAAATGGACGTTGTATATTAGTTTCCACCTTTTTCGCTCATCATTCATCACTTTTGGCGGTTACACTTTGACTCGTCCTTTAAGCTTATACGCGTATCCTTAAATTCATTGACTTGGTAAGACTTTAATAGCCGTTGGAGAGGAGTTACAAGTCTTACTCATTCATTGATTGTACCTGCAAAAAATATTAAGACGAGATAATTCATTAGTCTATACTCAGGATGCACATTTGTCAGAATGTTGTTACATCCTGAAGTTTGCTTAGTCCTTCATCATCCTAAGGATGTCACATAGAGTATTCAAGGTAAATCCATCCTAAGGATTTCACCACCACCAACAGGTACTGATGGTATAGTATGGTATTGATATTTGTATCATTTGAACCCAATAAACCACCTTCTGGTTCCTATAAGATGTGAACATCATTTTTAGTCGTGCGACGATAGAAGAAATACAATAAAATATTATATCAAGAATCAATCTCAATTCCAATAATTCATCAAATTAAAAGTTTGTTTCTGTAAGTTGATATACAATAAAGTGACATAAACATTCCAAGTGTTACGTATTAAGTTATACTTAGGGATGTTTCAGAAGTTCGTAACCAATGCAGTAACACCGCTTCACACTCCAAAAATACTTACTACAAATACAATTACAGTATTTGCATACAAAGTTACAAATTCCCCTAAGAAAACATCAAGAAAACTATGGGTTTTAACCTTTGTAACACCCCGACCGACGGCGGAATCATCGCGGTGTCACGTAGTGACGATTGTTCAATAGCTCATGGACTAAAAGTGTAACTTTGAATATATTGAATTTAATAATTTATTACATTGAAAAGAAAATATAAGATACAATAATTCTAAAGTGACAAGTCTAACTAAAATACAATGAAGTCAGAACCTAAATATAAATCCAAAAGGTTAAAAGAAGCGTCTCAAAACAACCTGAAACATGTATGAAAATAGTATATGTCAATACAAAAATGTATTGGTGAGCATACCTTGTTTTGAATACATATAGTAGAAAAAGTGTTTAGCAATTCATGTGCGGCACCATTTGCAATTATGTAATAAGCAGTATCCGGGTCAAAACCAACCCTAGGACAGTGTGACATGAAATTTATATATAGTATGCGCTATTGACAGTAATAATGACATACATAACAATGACCAAGGTCTCTCAACAGAGTCAACAAGGGGTGTATACCATAGTACTTACTATTCATTGATATGACAGGCCCAAACGGTTAATGATTTTGACAAGTCATAGATACACACAACTAACATAAAGCAAACACACATGAGAATTGCATTTAGTGAAAGAATTTCATTTAAACATAATGTACATGAGTAGTCCCAAAAGATTTAAACATAAAAAAAAGGAAAGATATACTCACTCAAATTGTGATGATGAACTTGCAAGAAATCAAGTAGTATCAATGAATTATGCTTGCACCTCTACAAATTCAAACCAGCGGGATAGTTTAAGGGGCGATGTTGGTTCAAAATTCCAATCATCCGGCTATGACTAATAAAGAATGAATGTGGTGGCTGGTTCATGGCGGACAGTGGTGTTAGCGGTTCTTGGGCACTGACGATAACACAACAACGACGTTTAGAATGAGAAAATTCACGATGTTACAACCTTCAACCCAGTCTAGCCCTAGTGTAGAACCGCCCCTAGATATGTGAAAACTAAAAAAAACACAGTGGATAAAACTTTATTATACAAATTACATTATTACTACCTATAAAAGGAAAGAGGGGTGCTTGATTACCTGTATATATACTTCATAATTTTCGTTTTCAAAGTAAACACTCATAGCCTACTTCTTTTCTTTATCACACACTTCTTAACTCAAAATCCAAAGTAAAAAAAAAAACAAAAATAAAAGGTTGGTACTTTAGCAAGACATACCAATAATGATACTTGAAGAACTCACATCTTGTCTTCTTTGCATCCTTTATTCTTCATCTTGAATTTCTTGTAGTCTCATTCTTATTTTCGCATCAATCACCGGTTGTTCCTACGTATAATAAAACATTTTAATTTACTATTCAAGAATAATACTAATGGTAAATTATGCTTACAGTTTAGTCGTTGGAGTCATAGGGCCCTATTTTTTATCGCCGATCTTTGACATTCGAGTTACCTTGGTTAACAGAGTTGCATCAGTTGACGTCTCTGAACCTCGCCATCATCTCCGTCGTCAAGTAACCTCCATGGCCGATGGCCCATTCATAATGGTGTTATGGGCACTGGCAGTTGTGTGGTGATGGAGGTGTTTTGTCGGGGGCTTAGTCGCAGATGCTGTGAAGATGAAGATGCGTGGAGTTAGAGGTGATAGGATTAGGAGGATAAAGATTGGTAGGCAAAAAAGAATAAATTGGTGGCAGCTGTAGGTAAAAAGAAGAAAATAAAAGAACAACACGTGGTGGTAGCTAAGAAAATAAAAGATCAAAAGATGGATTAAGTGAACAAATACTCGTCTATAGTAAGAGTCGGACGTGGGTTTAGATAGAAGGAAACAACATAGCAAACCACCACACTAGTCCTCAACATGTTGGTTAGGACTTAGGAATAAACAAAAACGTATATAAGGCAGTGTTGTAAAAGTCGGCCTACTCAGCCTTGTACTCGGCGACTACTCGGACCTTAGAACCCCTCTGAGGCGACTTCTCCTACTCGGCCAAACTAGTCGGCGGCGGCCAACTCGGCCCTGTACTCGGGTTACTCGGCCAACTCGGCCTTGCACTCGGCCAACTCGGCCCTGTACTCGGCCAACTCGGCCCTGTACTTAGTTGTCAAAATCAGCCATCTTCGTCTTACTTAGCCCTGTACTCGGCCTTGTACTCGGCCTACTCGGCCTTGTACTCGGAAAAAAATGAAATTTAAACATGTATCTTTAAAAAAACATGCGTATTTGACATGAATTATGCTTATTTTGATACATATATTATATCCAATAATTAATTTTCATTATATTTACCATATCCGAGTACTCCCCGAGTACTCCGAGTACACCCAACTCCCCAGTCAGCCGACTAGGAGCCGCCTAGCGACTTTTGCAACATTGATATAAGGACAAAAAATGGGTAAGGTGGGTACTATTCAAATCAGTTTGCCTATTAATATATAGGAGAATTATAAGAGGATAACAAACAAACGGGCAACAAGCTGTGCCGCAACCCCCTTTTGAATTGCAAATCCTACCTTGCTAAAAATAAAGCCTTAGTTCTTATGAGACGGAAAATTACTGTGCATGACCTTTTGCACCCGATCCACGAATCAGATTGCTTCAGGAGCAAGGAATCCAAATGTATAAAAAACAAAGAGCACAAACATGTGTTGGTTCTCCACACAGGTTGTTTCATGTCTAGCCACCTTTTCAGAATCCGTGTTCAAAATTGATTGCCCCGCCACGACCAGTGTCCCGGAGTCCGCTAGAGGGGACACCCCAGTGAGGTTTACACATGCATGCTTACCGCCCGCCCAACCAAACACGGGGATATCTGATGGTCGCAGGCTTAACCTTCCTTCTAACGGGTTCGTCAAAAAGTTAACGAGGGCTTGTTTCTTAGCAGAAATCCCAGCTCTCCTTAGCACAGGCCACATGACATCCCTACCTAGGTTATGCCAATTCCTAGCGCATAGGCGCACCCTACCCCACAACATTATAATCAATACACCCGCGGAGAAGAAACCATTCGAAATGGCTAAGTACAAGAACATAATACATCTATGCGGCGCTACCTCCGCGGAGCCTCATCCTCGGCAGAGTCCAGTCCACAAAGATCACACGTGGGGTGCAATCCACCCGCGCAGGACCATATGTCCCATTCGGCGATAGTCTGCCATGACGGCGCGCCAGCAAGGAAGGTGCAGCCCCCCCTGAGCGCCACTTGCTGCACTGTTCCCCTTATGTCAGAGACACTTCAGTCAGTCTTCCAGGAGCAGACTGACACAGTCTGACGCCGCCTGAAACAGTGGAACATATCTGCCTGCAGCCAATCACAGCGCGCCACATGGACCAATGACAGGACGCCGCTCCTTATCCATTTTTCTTTATGCAAACCCCTCGTCCGGATCCAACTTGATAGGCCGAATGAAGACAGGTCCAGCAACCGGGCCCAAGCCCATTACTTCGATCATGGGCCACCACGTCTAGCCCATGCACACCCTATAAAAAGGAGGCTTTTCCTCCTTTCGAAGGGTTAACATCTTTCTGGGTAGAACACACACACTTAGAACACTTTGTATTTCATTCTTTAACACTTTTAACCATTTCGAGTAATAAAGAAGATAGCATATTTTACAGTGGACGTAGGTCAACAAGACCGAACCACTTATATCTGTGTGTGTTTTGCATACGATTGTATCTCTCGCTTATCTTTATTACGGGCCACAGATCTAGTTTGGTGTGAGCCAAGGATTATATCCTGTAGTGAACACGAGTAGCCACCCCGCATTACACACTCGCAAGACTCGTTGTTTCTTCATTGGCACCATCCGTAACGGCTGAAAATCAAGTTTTCAAAACCATATCTTTTAGCCCACCAATGGCAGATCCCAACCCATCTGGAGCGCTTTCCTTCACCCCATCCACCGTGATCCCAAGTCCACTAGTGGGAACGTCGGGCACTCCGGAGAATCAAAATAAAGAGCCCGGTTTGCAGGCTCGCAAACCAGTCCGAGCATTAAACCACTCAGACCAAGATTACGAGGACGAGCCTGAAATGGCCATCGATCCAGACGAGTCGCTTTTCCAGAAGCAGATGATAAATACTGCTATTTACCAGCGAATGCTTGCAAAGCAAAAAGCTAGTAAAACACTTAATCTTGGCTCCCCTTCGGCCAAACATAGCCGGAAAGGGAAAGAAAAAGAAACAGACCGGTCCCAAGGTCGTGGTAAAAATACACATGATCAAAACCACGATAACTTGGTGGACAAGTTAGATGGTTACCAGTCTACCAGTGACTTAGACTATCGTCAATCAAGCCAACACCGGACGTCACGCAATACTTCTGCGTTGTCACACAGGAAGGCGGACAACAGCCTCAATAGGCCATACAGGCCTAAGTCGTTCACAGCAAATTCCAAATTTTTTTCAGCGGATAGCCACCGCTCCTATTGAAAATCAAGCCAAACTCCCCAACTGCAGCGGCAAGTACGTTGGTCTGCGCGACCCAACGAATCACCTGCACGGTTTTGAATGTGCGGGTACCACAATCCTTTGGCCAGTTCAGGTTTGGTTCCATCTATTCGTCCAGACACTCATTGGGGCCGCCAGAGTATGGTTTGCAATCTCCATGTGGGAGGAATTATGGACATCGATGATCTCATCAAGAAGTTCAAAGACCATTTCTCCCACCTGATGAAGCACAAAAAGGACAAGTCATATGTCCTATTATGCCCGCGCACCGATAATAAGTCCATCGAGGACTATATCGTGCGTTATAACAAAAAGGCACTGCAAATCGGATGCGGTGAAGAACTCACGCACGCGGGCTTCATTCAAGGCATCCACAGTGAGGAACTCATGAAAATCCTTACAGGCAAAGATGGAATCCGGATTCTTGGGATGAAGTGATTAGGGCATCCAAAATCTTTGCATCATCTGAGCGCGCTCCTTCAAACAGGCGCGTGGATTCCAGCAGAACTTCAACAGCAACAACAAAAACAAGAATGAGAAATCTGCCAGGTCGCGTATTTCTGGATCAACAGACGAGGGAAAATACTCGTATGCTAATGACGCCCGCCAAACGCTTAGCAACAAGTAATCACGGGAACAGCGAGGACACTCCAAGAGAAACACTGATTGGACCCCTCTGACCAAGACACCTTCACAAGTGCTTAAGACTGACCAAATAACCTTCAAGCAGCCCAAGGGCCTTGGAAAGCGGAAGAATGTGGGCACCACAAAGTTCTGTGATTACCACAATGACTATGGACACCTTACAGACAACCGTTACAGTCTGAAGCGGGAAATAGAATCCGTCCTCAAGACTGGCCAGCTGGGCCACTTAGTGAAGAACGTCCACAGGGTGGGAGGGGCTACCACCATGATGACAATAGGGACGAGTGTGCACGAAAACAGATCCCCAACCTCAAGACCCACATGGTGCATCGCCCCTGTGCCACCACTGTAATATGATCAGGAGGAGCGATAATCATATTTATAAACCTTGACACATTGTTTTTGATATAGAAATTTTGTATTAATTCGTTTATCGCAAAAACTCTAATTCCCCAAATCGACTTAGCAAACCCTAACGCCTTAGACCCGTATATACCTCAGACTTTTGAGTCATTCCTCTCATTAGTATCCTTATACGTATAGGTTGAGTTCTTCGGAATTCCCAAGTTTACCTTGTGATGAGTTTTGTTGGGATTTATCGCGCTTAGCAAAACAGTGAGTATATCTTTCCCCTTTTTCATGTTTACTCTTTTGGGGCTATTCATGTACACTATGACTAAATGTTATTCTTTCACTAAATGCAATTCTCATGTGTGTTTGCTTTATGTTAATTTGTGTGTCTATGACTTGTCAAAATCATTAACCGTTCTGCGGCCTTGCATTTCAATGAATAGTACAATGGTATATACCCCTTGTGACTCTGTTGAGAGACCTTGGTCATTGTCTTGTGATTCATTATACTAAAAAAATGGTTTTATTCTTGATTCTTGATACTTGATTCTTAGGTTTGATTTTGAACGGATATTACTTATTACAAAATTGCAAATGGTACCGCACATGAATTGCTAAACACTTTTTCTACTATATGTATTCAAAACAGGTTTTGCTCACCAATACATTTTGTATTGACATATACTATTTTCGTACATGTTTCAGGTTATTTATGAGATGACTTTTAAGCTTTTGGAATTTTACTTAGATTTTGGATTCATTGTATTTCAGTTTAGTTGGCATTTAGAATCGTTGTATTTCATTTCAATGTAATAAACTATTTAATCAATGTATCAATATTTACACTTTTAGTCCATAAGCTATTGAACAATCGTCACTACGTAACACCTCGATGTTTCCGCCATCGGTTAGGGTGTTACAATTACCGAACTAGGTATATGTTCCTCGAGGACGGCAACAGCACTAACATCATGTATGATCTGTGTTTTCAGCAACTGGACGAGGAAGACAAAGCCCGCCTCGTTCCACTTAATGAACCAATATCGGGCTTTATTCATGAAGTCATCAAGCCGCGGGGCATGATCTCATTCCTGGTCACCTTGACCGATGGTAAACATGAATGCACAGAAATGTGCGACTTCATGGTTTTACCAGCGACGTCACATCACGACATTTAACTGGGTTGGGAAGGATTGGCGCGCTTCAACGCCAACGCCTCAACGCCACATCAAATGATCGGCTTCCCCACCCATACAGGCGTCGCCTTCATCAAGCCATCAAGGGAAACAAGGACTGCCATGCGGCAGACACCTCAAAGCCCCAAAAGATGGCCAAAACAGAAACCCGCTCGGAGCCGGAAAACTGGGTTCTTAACCCAAAATATCCGGACCAAATGGTGGTCATCGGCCATGCAATCTCCAACACCATACGTGCGCATCTCAAACAACTGCTCGTCAAGTATTTTAACGTGTTCTCCTGGGAACCAAAGGACATGATCGGGGTCCCGCGCCATGTGGCGGAGTACAAGTTAAACACGTACCGATCTGTTGAACCAGTCGTGCAGAAAAAACGCAGTATGGGGCCGGAGAAAACAAAGGCCATGAACGAACAAGTCTCAGAGCTACTCGACGTAGGCATCCTACGCCCCATCCGCTACCAAACTTGGGTTGCAAACCCAATTATGGTTGGTAAAGCAACGGGAGGATGGCGCATGTGCGTCGATTATAAAGACTTGAACAAGGCCTGTCCTAAGGATTGTTATCCTTTTCCAGATATCGACCTAAAGGTGGACTCCTAAGCGCCTCACTGATTCAAATGTTTCTTGGATGCATACAAGGGATACTACCAAATCCAAATGGTGAAGGAGGATGAAGAAAAAACCGCCTTCCGCACAGATATGGGCACTTTCTGTTACACGAAAATGCCATTCAGACTAAAGAATGCGGGAGCAACATATCAGCGCTTGATGGACAGCGCCTTCGTCAATGAAATCGGCGTGCGCCTGGAAATGTACGTGGATGACCTTGTTATCAAGAGCAAGGAAGAAGAACACATGATGCGGGACATACAGAAGACATTCGATCAGCTGCTCAAGGTGCGCATAAAGCTAAACCCCGGCAAGTGTTCCTTCGGCATGGAGGGGACAAATTCCTCGGGGTCATCGTAACGCGGGATGGTTTCTGCACAAACCCCAACAAAGTACAAGCTATTGAGTGAATTTCCTCCCAGCATCAATAAAACAAGTACAAACCTTGATGGGCCGCCTGGTGGCCCTCAACCGCTTCCTTTCAAATTATGCTTCAAGGTCCTTTCCATTCATGGATACCTTGAAAAATTGTTTGGAAAAGAGCACATTCCGTTGGACGCTTGACGCGGAGAAAGCTTTCCGGGAGATGAAACGATGTCTCATGAATCTCCCAACTTTGACAGCGCCTCTACCAAAGGAGTCGCTAACCATTTACCTATCCATAACGAAAAGGGCGATTGGTGTGGTACTCCTAGTAGACCGCAAAGGGATTCGGACACCGATCTACTACATCAGCCGCACCCTGCTGGATGCGGAAACAAAATACTCCACCATGGACATCCTATCAATGTCCTAACGGATTATCGAATCAACGACGTACTTTGCAAGCCAGAACTGTTGGGCTGCCTAGACACGTGGGCGATTGAATTGGGGGAACACACCATCAATTACAAGCCCAGACCCGTGATGTCTCACATAAATAACATATAAAATAGGCATAAACAGTCTCATAATAAGGTAGAATTTGGCTGAAATAACTGATACTGGGTGCTTAATTCGTTCCTATTTGTGTTTATCAGGAAACTGGAGCTCCAAGCCGGAAATAGAGGATTTTTAGGCAAAAACAAGCAAAAACTGGAGATTCCTGAGGATACGAGACTTGTGGCATGTTCCCTGTATGTTTGAAGACCATCCCGAGACTTAAATAGTGATAAAACCAGTCCGGGAGTGACCCAACACGTCCATGCACACTTGTACGGAGGCCCTGCACTCTAGAAGACAACGCAGCAAACTTCGGGAACAAGAAAACTTGCTGAAGTAGTTGGCACGCCCGTGCTCACAAATGTGGCACGCCCATGCTCAGACAAAAAGTACAAACAAGACAAAACGGCAGCAACAGAATGTACGTGTGACATCAAGCACGCCCATGCCACCTATGGCACACCCGTGCTTGCCCTGGAAACTCTATAAATAGCAAGCCAATCCCCACCATTCGAGCATCCCATTTCACCTAGACTTGAGCCTTCGTGGGTCGACTTCCAAGAGTATTGCATAGATCTTGGGGTCCTGTGGGAGGCCTTAGGGCCCTCCTAACACACCCACCAAGGTTAGGCCTCGTCCTACCTTGATCAAATTGGCCAAGCATGGTATCGTAGAGTAGCTTATGCAATAAACATCGAGGGTCATGAGGATCATAGTAGATACATATCACTTGGAGATGGAGAGCTTGTCTATGAGCAGCTATTAGTAGTAGTAGTAGTTTATTTTTAGTTATTTGTTTTGTTATCTTCTTTCTAATTCTTGTTTGTTTATCTTGTGACACGTTCAAATGATGATTAATTTAATAACTTAAAATCAACCTTAACTTGATTAATTAACAAGAGGTTTAATCAGCTTCTGGTAGTCCCAAGCTAGATCTAAGGCGAGGAAACCGGTAGTGAGATAGATCCTTCGGGCTTCTGATATCCAAACCGGGTTCTAAGCAACGACTTCTGAAGTGGACCAGATATAAGTGACACATTTCTAGTACTTACCAGATGATTGAATGATCTTCTTGGTAAAGGGCGGATTCCCTACGGGTGCACCAGTGATCTTCGGGTTGCACACCTTTAGAATTATGTTCCACCTTTGTCAAGGGTTTCATTCAGCTTGGGTGGGTTGGGTTAATAAAGTCACTAATCATTAAACCAACTTTATGTTTACCAGACCTATAAATATTAAAGTGGCACAAAGATAAATAAAACAAGAGTTCTATTTCTAGGTCTCGCCAGTACGAATCTGTTAACCAATGGGGAGACATGTCAGTTGAGGTGACTGTAAGAGAGATCATTCGGCAAGGAAAGCGAGATCCTTCGGCAAGGAAAGCGAGACCTAAGGGAGGTGCACGATGTTCCAGGTCGGAAGAGAAGCCTCCATCCCAAGAAGAAGATAAGTCTGAGGACCAGAGACTTGACCGCGGTTTGGGGAGCCTACTATATGCAAGGCCCTGGCAGAGTACCTTCGTGCGGACGCGCATTGGGAGGTTGTGCATTCTACTCAGTAGTGGCCTCGCTTCTCTATCAAGGAGTCAACACTTCAAGATCACTGTCTTCCTCCTCACAAATAATTAATCTTAAATACTAAATTTTAATAATAAACTTAACTACTTATACGAAGGGCCCCGAAATGTGCATATCAGTTTACTCTACTATTTTATCCTTTTATTTTATCAAACCTAAAACCTTTTTAAAACTATTTCTTTTAAGAACCCCTCCGTTTTATTTTTCTTTTAAAACCCGATCGGTTATCTGATGAAAGGTTGAGTAGGGGAAAATGTGTTCTTTGAAATACAATACTCGGTATTTGCCCTAGCAAGCTATATTATACACGTCAGGTTCTCTGCCTATGATTCTGAATGCTGAATCATTCAGTGCTGAATGGTTCAGAGCCTCATTAAGAGGATTACCAAACAGCCCCTAAGTACCAGAACATAATACATCTCCGCGGCGCTACCTCCGCGGAGCCTCAGCCTCAGCCTCGGCGAAGTCCAGTCCACAGAGATCACACGTGGAGTGCAATCCACCCGCGTAGGACCAGGCGCCCCACTCGGCTATAGTCCGCCATGACGGCGCGCCAACAGGGAAGGTGCAGCCCCCCCTGAGCCCCACTTGCTGTACTGTTCCCTTTGTGTCAGAGTCACTTCAGTCAGTCTGCCAGGAGCAGACTGACACAGTTTGACGCCGCCTGACATAGGGGTGTAAACGAGCCGAGTCGAGCCCGAGCCTGACTGGGCTCGAGCTCGGCTCGTTATGGTTTTATCGAGATCGCAAAAGCTCGGCTCGCGAGTGTTATTAAATGGGCCTATGAAATAAGGACTTGGTCTTTGGAGATGTGGACTATAAATTATAAGAGATATATAAATAATTTATAATTATGTTTGGGCTCGTTTAGGCTCGCGAGCCCAATCGAGCTTTGTATCTAGGGCTCGAGCTCAGGCTCGATAACTAAACGAGCCATATTTCAGGCTCGGGCTCGGGCTCGGGCTCGAGCTCGTTAAGGCTCGGCTCGTTCGGGCTTTTTACCGAGCCGATCCCAGGTAGCTCTCGAGCCGCTACGTGTCATTTACACCCCTAGCCTGACACAATGGAAAATATCCACATACAGCCAATCACAGCGCGCCACATGGACCAATGACAGGACGCCGCTCCTTATCCATTTTGCTTTATGCAAACCCCTCGTCCGAATCCAACTTGATGGGCCGAAGGAAGACAGGCCCAGCAACCGGGCCTAAGCCCATTACTCCGATCATGGGCCATCACGTCTGGCCCATGCACACCCTATAAAAAGGAGGGTTCTCCTCCTATAGAAAGGTTAACATCTTTCTTGGCAGAACACACACACTTAGAACACTTTGTATTTCCTTCTTTAACACTTGTAACCCTTTCGAGTAATAAAGAAGATATCATATTTTACAGTGAACGTAGGTCAACGAGACCAAACCACTTATATCTTTGTGTGTTTTGCATACAATTGTATCTCTCTCTTTTCTCTATTACGGGCCACAGATCTAGTTTGGTGTGAGCAAAGGATTATATCATGTAGCGAACACGAGTAGCCACCCCACATTACACACTCGTTAGACTTGTTGTTTCTTCAGTTCTGTATAGTTCTATTCAAAACGTCTATTTACAAATGATATTAGTTCAGCCGTGTATCACATGAGTAACTAACCTAGTACAGTAGTATATAAATATTTATTTTAATGGATTAGTTAGTATACATATTGGTGTGTCTACCATCACTATCGGCCATCCAACCGATTGGAAGGTAGTGTGTCATCATTTTTAGCGAACAGAACACGGCATTATTAATCAATCAAAGCCTAAAATACAGAAATTGAAAAATTATTAAATTGATATTTCAACTACACGCCTACACACGCCTTAATATTGCCAGTTAAATTAGATAATGTAATCGAAAAATAAATCTGCCTACAGTTGGGGTGTCCAATTATAAAAGTAATACAATATAATCTGGTTCTAAAGTTTAGTCGTTAGCTAACGTAAACTTGTTATTAAAACAAAATTAGACACTGTTACTCTTAATACAACTAGGTTTACAAGAACGAATATGTTACTATTACTCTTAAATTCTAAGCATACATAATTATAATTATATTGTAATTTAATACATTTAAAAGATAAGATGCATGCACCAATTCAAGCGAACCCCATTTACAATATAAATACCATGGAGAAAATACAATTAATACAATATTGCACGTCTACTCAATACTTTAAAATCAACAACTCAATGTTCCCTTTTTCGCCTTATCTTGAATTTGACGGCCCACAAAAAATACTGTTTGGTTGGGAATAATTAAGTTTTGAATTACATTGCCAATAATTTTGCAAAATAACCTTATAGGCACATCGTATCAAACTAATAAGACGATAACCACCAAGTTTCAAAGGACCAATTGTTTTGGAAAGAACAATGAACTACGGGTAGCACTCATTTGCAAATCAAGTCAATGGTTCAAAATAATTTTTTTTTGAACGGCCAATTGGAATCACTTACGGACCATTGGAGTATCATCGTCAGGGCCGGCTGAAGCCCAAGTGAAATGAGGCTAGGGCTTTGGGCCCCTAAATCTATAGGGCCACCATTTTTTATTTTGAAACACTGAATTGGGCTGTGTAATTCCAGGAAGTAGAGGAACAGATCATAAGAAAGTGACAATTACAAATACCCTCAATTTAATTATGATTTGATTTGGCTCGTTAGACACAACGTATCGCAACACAGACTATACAAGAACTAAAAAATATTTTATGCTTTCGGAAAAAGGGCCTCAAATTGATAATTCGCTTTAGGCCCCTAAAGGGTTGAGCCGACCTGATCATCGTGTCACCTGTGTTACCATGCGATCATATTCTACCACCAAGTCATCGATTTAAGAGGAAACTCATAATTATGAGAAAAACCCACTTGTGAGATTCGAAACCAGGAGCTTATAGTCCCTAAGTCTTATTCCACCACCAAGATGTCGTTTGGCTATAATGTGTTTGGCGATTCAAACTGATTAAACTTAAAAAAAAAAAATCAATTTTTTTACGTTTGTAAACTATTTTTACATTTGAATAGTCTACATTAAATTTGGAAAACATGTTGGTGACTAGCAATATTAGAAAAGTCTTTTATGGGTGTATAGTTCATGTGATTTCTATGTATAGAAGGTGAAAGTCCTCACTTTACCTTTAAATCTCTAGATGGGTAGTGGCAAAGTTCACAAGATAATGGGATCACTCTCAAGGAAATTGGATTAAAACGGAATGTTCAAAATATTACAACAGATGCCCTTTTACATGAGAATGGTAGGTAAACGGCAACAACAAGTTACGCAGCTATCCCCTTTTGGATTGCAAACCATATTCGGCTAAAGACAAACTCTTGGTTCCTGGAGCTCGGCGAATTACTATGAACCACCTTATTCACTCGATTCAGAAAACGAACCGTCTCAGGGGCAAGGGATCCAAATGTATCGAAAGCAAAGAGCACAAACACGTGTTGATTCTATGAATAGACTATTTCATGCTTTACAGTCTTCCAGTGAATTTATAAATTCATTTATTACTTAAGAAGTTTATATAAAAAACAGATTCATTTACTACTCAACAAAGATTTAATAGGGATTTTATGAAGAATTGAATTTATTACGCTAGGGCCTAGGTTGCAAGTATAGCGGTCATTAAAAACACAACCAAACTCACCAAAACACAAGCTAACCTTGAAATTGAGAGAAGGATTTCAACTACAAATAGACATGGTATTAAAATATACCTTTTTCTTTAATATGTTATTTTCTGGCTTATATGTTCTGATTAATGCATAAACTATTTTTTGTTTGGTACGTATATCAGAAAAACTTGTAAATAAAAAGCGAACTTAATCAAAACAAAAACAATTACATATTAACACATGTCCCGCATAAAAGTTACTCTAATCATAACATAACTAATAACACATTGACACTTGTTGCGCGTAAAACTTACCATGATACGTGTAATGTGTTATTGGCATAAAACTTGTCACAATGCGTAATTGGCGCGATTTTAATATACATAGCATTCATGCGTATCTTGATTGGGTGTAATCTTTTATAACGCTTAACTTCACCAAACAAAAAAGTACTAAAAAAATAATGAGAATCACTTTTTGAACTGTCAAGTACCCTAAACATTTTCAGTTGTTGCAAGAGTTGTTTCACCAACACGAAGCAACTTTCAAGACTCGTGTAGTCGTGTAGTGGCTTTTTGGTGTTAACAAGAGTGCGTAAAGGGATATTTGAAGCCACATTATAATAAAACTTATTGTAATTTATTTTGTTCTTGACTCTAAAAGAACTTAAAAGAAGATAATCAACTTATATTGAAAGAAAGAGGATTATTGTTCATGTGGTTTACTCATATTAGCGTTTGATTCATTAAGGTTTATTTTCATTGTTAACTTACAAAATACAAATAACACCAATAATCTTTGGAGTGGGTGGCGGTTAACTTTTCATAAAATGAATGTTATTCATACTTATATTAAATAAACTTGTAGAAATTTATGGATCAACACTGAGCCAACACAAACTCATAACAAAGAACACAAGATACATTGCGCGAAGAGGCACAACACAAACAAATGCTCCCTAAATTCCACCCCGTACTTTATAATAAAAAAAAGGTCACTGCATTAGCGTTTTTACTGGATCCAAAATCGACTTGTGTGATTGGAAAAAAGAAAAAACTTTATGGTGTTTTGGTTTTGTTAAAAACAAATGGTGTTAAAGGTCATATACCGTTTTGCCATCTGTCTATTTATAATTGTTTTACTAAAATTTTCACTAAATAAAAATCATAATAAATTACATGAGAATGGTAGGTAAACGGGCAACAACAAGTTGCGCAGCTATCCCCTTTTGGATTGCAAACCATATTCGGCTAAAGACAAACTCTTGGTTCTTGGAGCTCGGGGAATTACTATGAACCACCTTATTCACTCGATTCAGAAAACGGACCGTCTCGGGGGGGGGGGGGGGGGCAAGGGATCCAAATGTATCGAAAGCAAAGAACACAAACACGTGTTGATTCTCTGAAAAGACTATATCATGCTTTACAATCTTCCAGTGAATTTATATATTCATTTATTATTTAATAAGTTTATATAAAAAATAGATTCATTTACTACTCAACAAAGATTTAATAGGGATTTTATGAAGAATTGAATTTATTACGCTAGGACCTAGGTTGCAAGTATAGCAGTCATTAAAAACACAACCAAACTCACCAAAACACAAGAAAAAAGAAAAACAGTTTTTTTTATATGATAGATATTGGATTTAACATGGAGCTCCATATTCAATTGGAGCCTATGTGGACACTCTAAGAAGACTCCATTTAACCCAATTCTACGATTTTATTATATAGATAGAATAGATATTGATTGAGTTTTATGTTAAAATGACCCATTAAGTTCGGCACACTTATCCATAAACTATTTTTTGTTTGGTAGGTATATAAGAAAAATTTGTAAATAAAAATTGAACTTAATCAAACAAAAAACAATTACATATTTACACATGTCCTGCATAAAAGTTACTCTAAATATAACATAACTAATAAGACATTGACACTTGTTGCGCGTAAAACTTACCATGATACGTGTAATGTGTTATTGGCATAAAACTTGGCGCAATGCGTAATTGGCGTAATTTTAATATACATAGCATTCATGCTTATCTTGATTGGATGTAATCTTTTATAACGTTTAAATTCATCAAACAAAAAAGTACTAAAAAATAATGAGCATGGCCGTACCTGAAAATTCAGGTGCCCGAGCCGAGCTGCAAAAACCTTGCCCCTTAACCTTAGCTTTAGGCCTTAACGAAATAAATAATGTAAACTATTTTTTAAGCTACGATTAAAGAAATATTAAATTGATAATTCAGATTTTATTTTCCACTTAGGTTGTAGTCTAATGGTAGAGTAAACAAACCCTCTTAGAGAGGTTGGGTGTTCGAATCCCACAAAGGATAAAAATATAAATTAGGAAAAGTTTGGCTGTTAAAAGAAATAAATTGTTTCGTAACAAAAATAAAAGTTAAAAAGGAAGTAAAAAATAAAAGGTAAAAGGCAAAAACAAATAAGTGTGAGCCTTTTTCATTTGGGAATATTTTATAGAATGGTAACTAAGTTTTAGGAATGTTCCAATTGAGTCACTCATAAATTTTTGTGTTCTAATTAAATCATCTAAGTTTATTTTATGTTCTAATCCTATATATTTTACCTGAATAGCAGGTAAACTATCACATGTAACATTTATTTAGTTTTTTTTAACATATTCACATATTTAATCAGAAAAATAATAACCAACCAGATTAATTAATAATAAAAGAAACAAAACAAAACAAAGCAAATTAAACATTCTAACAACCTGTGTTGTTGATTCATATTCCATCAGCACAACCAACCACGTCACCGTAGCACCACCCACATCAGCACAACCAACCGTGTCACTACCAACCCTTGTCAAACCACCCGTCGCACCATCACCCCAATACACCACAACCCACTAACGCAACACCACCCCAAGACATCGCCCACCGTCGCAACACCACCCCCAAGACGCCACCTACCACTCTACACGACCCCAATACGCCACCCACTGACACTGTCGCCCACATATATTCGTTAGTCTTCAAATAAAAGAAATCTTCAAATATAGAAACAAACATAATCACAAGCAATATTTTCATAATGATAAAATATTTAATTGTACAGATCTCAAAAATACAAATAACTTTTTGCACAAGTTTAATGTTTTATTTTTCCGTTTGAAAACTCTCATATTTAAAAAAAAATCGAAGTTTTTTCTAAAAGTATTGTCAATTTTAAAAAATATATTTTGCAATTGTTTTTTTAATTCCATGTTGACATTTAATACTTATAAGTCATGTCTACGTATTTATAAAAAGAAAAACCAAAATAAATGCCATATAGGATGATTACCTTCTATTTAGGTAAAATATTTAGGATTAGAACATAAAAAGTAACTTGAGTGACCTGATTAGAATAAAAAAAATTATGAGTGACCTAATTAAAACAATCTTGAAACTTGGTTACTATTTAACAAAGTTACCCCTTTTCACTTCATCTTCTTCATCCTCTCTAGTCCTGCAATTTTTTTTTCTCAAAACCATTTCATTTTCTTCTTTAAGTCTTAGAGGCCGTTTAACAACATCTGAATGGGTAAGTACTGACCCAGTAAAAGGTCTAAATGGTTAAGAGGTTCCGAATGGTTAAGTGTTGAATCATTAAAGTGGTGCTTGGTTGGACATCTGAATGGCTAAAAATTCCGGTTTTCCAGCAACATCGGTTTTTTTCGCTTTCGTTTTTGCCGGGGACGAAAAAGCAGCGAGCAGCAGCAACACACACGCGATGGATCAGTCAGATTTGATCCCAAGTCTGACCCAGACAGTGGGCTGGTCAGACATTCCGTTCCGGTCAGACGTCGCAGCCAAACAGTCGGACTCTCCCTTCCGCTGACCGAATCAAACATCCGTGTCTAACTGAGCTTGGTCAGATCAAAACAAACAGGCCCTTAGCCTCTGTCAACATTTCTTCACTTTCTGTTTTATATAAACCACCCTTCATTTTGATTAATACTTTATTAACAATTTTGGGGCTCAAACACACAAAAATCCATCGAATTAAGGACATCATTATTAAGAAAATTTGGATTGTGGGAGAGTCAATTATGCCCCCTAGAAATTAGGTCCGGGCCGGGAGTCCTCCCCGCACCTCTTAAGGGCTGGCCTTGATAATGAGAATCACCTTTTGAATTGTCAAGTACCTTAAACATTTTCAATTGTTGTAAGAGTTGTTTCACCAACACGAAGCAACTTTCAAGACTCATGTAGTCGTGTAGTGGCTTTTTGGTGTTAACAAGATTGCGTAAAGGGATATTTGAAGCAACATTATAATAAATTACTTATTGTAATTTATTTTGTTATTGACTCTAAAAGAACTTAAAAGAAGATAATCAACTTATATTGAAAGAAAGATGATTAGAGTTGATTATATTGATGGTTCATGTGGTTTACTCATATTAGCGTTTGATCCATTAAGGTTTGTCTTCATTGTTCACTTACAAAATACAAATAACACCAATAATCTTTGGAGTGGGTGGCGGTTAACTTTTCATAAAATGAATGTTATTCATACTTATATTAAACAAACTTGTAGAAATTTATGGATCAACATTGATCTAACACAAACTCATAACAAAGAACACAAGATGTAGGCGACAAAACGGTGACAAAATCTTATTTAACCAAAACCAAAAAGTACCCAACCAATACCCAGATCTCAGCAAATCACTGAGATCAATAAACCAATACAATGCTAGTCACATATCTGCTGATTAACAAGATCAGCAGATAAGGACCATGAGATAAAAGTAAACAAACTTACAAAGACGAAGAACACAGGGTGAAAACCCTAGACAAATACAGGATGAAACCCTAGACGAATACAGAGAACTAGAGAGAAGAATAACAAAACATATGACTGATAATAAGGAAGAGAGAGAAGCTGAGAGTTTATATACTCAGCTCTCGAATCTTCTAACAACTTGCAATCCAACGACCATGAAGCTTTTAATCCAACGACTCACAATCCTCTCGAACAACCTGCCAACCATCTTTAACAATAATGGGCCATGGGCCACAGATTTTATATTTGAAACACAATAAAACCACAAGCCCACCAGAATAACATATTAGCCTTAAGCTTAAGAACTGAGCCCAATAACTAATAACAAGTAATTGAATTATATAACATGTTTTATTTTTAACATCCCCCTTAATTCAATTACTAAACATATTGCTCAGACCCAATGTACCAACTAATGCATCACCACTAGGGTTAGGGCCTTATCCTCCCCCTGGATTCACAACAACATCTCCTATATCAACAACAAATATCAATCACACAAATAACAACAGACAAGAACAGTTAGCAAAAGCTAACTAAGACAACAAACAACCAAAGACACCCTAATAGGACGAAGCTGTGTCAGTGTTCAGATAGTGGTTTCATCACTCAGGGTGCCCACCCATATCAATAAACCACAATCAATACCGGTCCAACCTAACCTGGTCAGGACACCTAGACACAACAAAACTTAGACAGAAGATAAGGAAAGATCTCACCAGGAGGGGGACCCAAGTTAGGGTTCTCCAAAACTCACAATCTGTACCTTCACTTATGGTACAGTATTGTGGGTGCAATTGAAGCAATTTTAATCCACTCCAACTCACCAGCAAGATTGAACAACTTCCAATCCAATAAGCAACCAAACCACAATCCAGAGTTTTTGCCAACAATGGTTGACCACTACTCCATATCTATAAAAAATATTGTACAACTAATAATAGACAAGATCTATATAGATCAGATCTATTAATAACAATACAAAAGGTCAAGATCTATTATGGAGACCAAAACCTTTATCAAACACAAATATCAAAGATACACCAGGAAACAAACAGATCTGAGATCAATAACCTCAGATCTACTAGACAAAGACAAGAACCAGACCAAAACAAACAGTGAAAGATAAAGGACCTCAAGATCAAGAGCCTAAAGCTCTGATACCATGTAGAAATTTATGGATCAACACAAGAACAAACACTAAGGCAACACAAACTCATAACAAAGAACACAAGATGTAGGCAACAAAACGATGACAAAATCTTATTTAACCAAAACCAAAAAGTACCCAACCATTACCCAGATCTCATCAAATCACTGAGATCAATAAACCAATACAATGTTAGTCAAAGATCTGTTGATTAACAAGATCAGCAGATAAGGGCCATGAAATAAAAGTAAGCAAACTTACAAAGACGAAGAACGCAGAGTGAAAACCCTAGATAAATACAGGATGAAATCCTGTAACACCCCAACCGATGGCGGAATCATCGAGGTGCCACGTAGTGACGATTGTTCAAAAGCTCATGGTACTAAAATGTAAATATATAATTAATGAATATTGTTTTACAACATGTGAAATTAAATACAAGACAACAAAAATAAAGATAATTGATTAATTTAAGCTAAGTCCAAGATCCTATGTGAAGCGTCAAGCAGCTTATCCTGAAACATGCACGAAAATAATTTTGTCAACATATGAATGTTGGTGAGTACTACTTAGTTTTGTACGTATAGTATAAGTTTTGAAAAGTAGTACAATTCATGTGTCTAGCATCACCAAGGCATTATGTAAACACGCAAGTAACCAAACAAGACAAAGATCACATGTAAAGTTGTACAATGAAATTGATAATGAGAACCTCAACACGTGTGAGTCTAAAAGAGCACCATAACACAAAGTTATGTCTAAATGAGCACCGTAACATAAGTTACGTCTATGTGTAAAGAGCACCATAACATAAGTTATGTCTAAATGTATGATTTTGTATGTAAGCTACGTTCATGTTCAAGCATAAGCACAAAGATAAACAAGACACGTATATGAATTGTAAATGAATAAAATGTATGTGTAAATGAATACGAAAGTTTTGTTTACTTGTGCATGAATCACCCCAAAAGTTGTAAAAGCGGAAAAAGGGGATAAGTAATACTCACCTTAGCAAGGTGGTGAGTCTTGTGTAATTGAATAAGTATATTCCAACGTTGCCAAGTATCACCCTATGTATAATGTAACAAATAAGTCTAAGTCTATCTAGTCTATAGGTATTTTCTAGGGCTTCGAATTGGGGATAAACGTTTATTTGATTAATAAACAAATTGTTTATTAAATATAAGAAATTTAATAAATAAATGATATAAAAGTCTTTTTATAAATTTTAAGTTAAAGATGGTTACAAAATAAAGTCTTTAGTATGAAAATAATTTTTATAAAATTATTTTCTTGAAAATAGAATATTTAATCTATTTATTTCAAATTGCCAAAATATGACTTTAATATCTAAAAATATTAAAAATTAAAGAATTTCTGAATTAAAAATTGTATTTCAGTTCTAGATAGTTAGAAATAGTTTATATAAAATTTTGGTGCAAAAATATCGAAAAATGAATTTATTATGAATTATTTATGATTAAAACTAACAAAAATTAATTAAAAATATAAAACTTACGGTTTTTCAGAAATAAAAATTATTTCTGAAATGTTTATTGTTGTACAAGTTTAGGATAATTTTTGTGGAATTTTATAAAATCGTTTAGATATTTTTATTGAATTTTACAATTATAAATGAATAAATTATTTTTGAAAAACCAAAAATTGGATGATGAACTTTATCATTGGAATAACATAAAATAAATTTTGTAGAATTTATAAAATAGTTTTAGTATTTTAAAACGATTTTAAAAGATTAAAGGTTAAGTATATATATATATATATGGAAAGAAGAAAGAAAAAGAAGAAAAATGTTTACACTTGTGGGATTCGAACCTGGGTTCAGACCCGGTTCACGTACTAACAACCGTGGTTTCCACCACTGGGCTACACGCCCCTGTTTGTATTTAAAACAAAAAAACAAAATTAAAAAGCCTAAGTCTGCAAGGTGTTCTTCCCCAATTCATAGAACTCGAGCCCTAGAATTTCTAATACGATGATTCGACGATTAATAACCCCTGCAAAGTTGGGGTTAATGCTCGTACATGGCTGATTAACAAAGCCTAACAATTTAATTGAACTTACAGCGTGTTTAGATTGATGAATGATTCGGTCAAAGATAAAGTCAACAGAGCTCGCATCAATGATTTAGAGTGTTTGTGTGAGATTTTAGGGAGAGGGGTTTGTTCATCGGTACTCTTAGGCTCTGAGGAAGGTCTCAATTTATACTAATCGCGTGTATCGTAGTTTTGGAAAGTTTGACCCATCATCAACCTTACACGCATCATAAAGCTCGGATTGGAATGTTTATAATGATAATTGACGTCTATTACTCCGGCATTTACCTATCACGAAGCTAACTATGAGTTATTACCAAGTTTAATTCAAATCAGAGGTCAAAAAAAGTCTTCGGGTTCTACTTGGTCAAAGGCGAAATTGGAGGTTGATGGTGGTACAGCTCGCATAACAGCAGCAGATAAGAAGGAGGGATCTGTGTGTGTATATATATATTATGAGTTGAAATAAAATCAAGAAAGAGTCTTGGCTCAAGTGGTTGTAGGTGTGTGTGTCTGTGTTCGGTTGACCCGGCTCCTGCCCGGGTTCGAGTCCCGGCAGGGGCTTTTTTTTTTTTTTTTAACTGATAAGGGAAAGGAAGGAGGCAGGCTTGGGCTTCGCTGATGGGCTTGCCTGATGGGCCGTGGATTGGGCTCAGGAAAATAAGGAAAGGGTGGGTTATGGTTTGGGTTGGTTTTGTATGGTGTTGGGTTGGTTTAGAGATGGTAAGTAAATAAAAAAAATGTATATATAATAATATCTGAATTTTATTTTTATTATTATTATTATTATTATTATTATTATTATTATTATTATATATAAAAAAAAAGTGACGGATGTCACAGAAATCCTATACAAATACATAAAACTAGAGAGAAGAATAACAAAACATATGACTGATAATGAGGAAGAGAGAGAAGCTGAGAGTTTATATACTCAGCTCTCGAATCTTCTAACAACTTGCAATCCAACGGCCCTGAAGCTTTTAAGCCAATGACGCACAATCCTCTCGAACAACCTGCCAACCATCTTTAACAATAATGGGCCATGGGCCACAGATTTTATATTTGAAACACAATAAAACCACAAGCCCACCAAAATAACATATTAGCCTTAAGCTCAAGAACTGAGCCCAATAACTAATAACAAGTAATTGAATTATATAATATATATTACTTTTAACAAAACTTAAAATTAAAATCATGTGCCGGTGTGCCCCTCCTTTATACAATCCTCCTCTTGCCCATCATTAGGGATGACAATGGGTCAGGTTTAGGTCGGGTATATGTAATCATATACCCATACCAGGTTGTAAAATCGTATTCTATACCTGGCTGAATCTTCATCGAATAATTACCCATCAGGTATCGGACATGCTCACGAGTATCGGGTATACTCATGGCAAGCTACTCATTGGGATGTCCAAATTCATTTTTGTACTATTATAATTGTTATGTAATGTTTATTTATATAACAACTATTATAAACTAAAAAATATGTTACGTATATATAAGTTTTAACATAAAACATAATAACTTTATAAATTTTAAATAGTTTCATATATATACTTTACAACATATAAAATATAAATAATATTATCAAATACATATTCCAAAAGAATATTCATTTTTTCACATAATAAATCTACTAAATAACTCACTAAAATAAAAATAAAAATATAAACTAAAAACTCTGGGTATATCATCTTGTATGTAGTTCGAGTAAACGGGTATGTGGTTTTGGGTAATCAGGTCAGGTAACATCCAATCCCATACCTGACCCAAACCCGCAATTTTTTTTTTTTCAAAACTAATCTCATACCCAGTAAGTTTCAGATATACCCATCCCATATATTTTGGTTTTTGGATATGCTCGTCAGGCTCGAGTTTTTTTTTTCCATCCATATCCATCACCCCCTCCCCCTCAAGATATGGCCTCAATAGAGAAACCATCATTGCCACCTCTTCTTCTTGAAATTGTTGGAGTATGGCCGCCACATAGCTCTCACGACCCTAGACCATTGGTTTCCTACCACCAACACCCACAACATCCTGAGTTGACTGCATCACTAACCTTCATGGATGGTGGTAATTAGTTTGACTTAATTGCCGACCAACGCCCACCTAAACCCGCTATCCACTACCTTGTGAAAACTTGTGATGTCAATGAGATAAGTATTACTAATCTCAGTCTCATACTTGATTGTAAAACATTGTTTCAAACCTTGCCCAATACCCTTCCCTAAAACCTGTTGGGTATGAGATTAGTTTTTATTTTAGTGAATTATTTTAGTAAATTCATTATGTGAAAAAATAAATTTTCTTTTGAAATATGTATTTGATAATACTATTTATATTTTATATGTTGTGAAGTATATACATGGGTAATTAGCCGCTAGATATATCCATTAGTTTGTTAGAACATGCGTAGTGGAGCGCTATAGGGGGATTATAACGCCCCATAACGCCCCCAACACCGCCCCCTTAGGCGTTATGGGGCGTTATGGGGGGAGGCGTTTTATATATAACGGGCGTTATATTTTCCAAATCAATTGTATATTATTATTTTTTAATCATTTTTATACCCTCTTCTTCTACACCCAATCAAATAATAACACATCCAATCAAATAATAATATTTTAATCCCCATAACGCCCCCTCACCCACTACACCCTTTTTTCCCATAACGCCTCATAACCCCCCCTTCTATTACTTTTTAATATTTTAATCCCCATAACGCCCTATAACCCCCTCCACTACACATGCCCTTAGTGATACCCGTTAACATTTTCGCTTACATTTAAACTTGTATACCATCAAATCATTACAACCTAAATGATGCATAAGTTTTAACCTCTCTAGTACCAAAACATAAATAACATAAAACATTTTTTCCCTTGATATCACCTTTGAACTAAAGACATAATATTTAACATGTATTTGGTCTGATTTGGTTGATGGCAATGAAACCATTCAAACAACTAGCTTAATATATTCACCCATCTTCTTAATAAATATATAAAAAAAACCACAAACTGCCCGTAAAATATCTGACTACTGCCCGTTATCAAATTACCCCCTCCTTTCCCCTTCCCACCTGCCCGTTCCTGACCCTCCTTAACCTGCCCGAACTCCCCATTTCTCTCTACTCTGCTTAAATGTGAAACCTTCACCACTTCTTGTTCCCCACCCCCATCTCCACCTATACCCACCTCTTGGTGGTTGTGGATGATTCAGGTGGATCTTTTATAAAAGATACTATTATTATTATTATTATTATTTTTATAAAAGATGGGGCAGGGGTTAAGTTGCAGAGTGCAAGATGAACATGGGCTGTTTACTGCAGTGCAGTTTGGTGATTTGGAGGCTGTGAAGAATATTATAGAGAAAGATCCATCTCTCATTGAACAAACTACTGCTTATGATCGGCATTCTGCTCTTCATATTGCTGCTGCCAATGGCCAGATCGAGGTGGGTATACTTCAAGATTCATAAATTTTTGTAAAGTTGTAAGCTTTTTGTGAAGTTTGATGGATTTTTGAGGTCAAGATTCAAGATTTTTGTCAAGATTTTTATAAAGTATTAAGCTTTTTGTGAAGTTTGATGGATTTCTTGAGTTTAAAATTCAAGATTTTTGTAAATTATTAAGCTTTTTGTGAAATTTGATGGATTTTTTAGTTCAAGATTCAAGATTTTTGTAAATTATTAACCTTTTTTTGTGAAATTTGAAGGATTTCTTGAGTTCAAGATTCAATTTTTTTTTGTGTGAATTATTAAGCTATTTTTTTATTTTTGTGTGAAATTTGATGCATTTCTTGAATTCAAGATTTTTCTAAATTATTAAGCTTTTTGTGAAATTTGATATATTTATTGACATTTTTCATGTGGGTATTGTCAGATTGTGTCCATGCTACCAAATAAGACCCATTTTGTAAATTATTGAGCTTTTTCTGTAAATTATTAAGCTTCTTTTTTTCTTTTTCTTTTTTTTTTTTTGTGAAATTTGATGCATTTCTTGAAATCAAGATTTTTCTAAAATTATTAATCTTTTTGTAAAATTTGATGGATTTCTTGAATTCAAAATTCAAGATTTTTGCAAAGTATTAATCTTTTTGTGAACTTTGATGCATTTCTTGACATTTTTCATGTGGGTATTGTCAGATTGTGTCCATGCTATTGGAAGACCGATCTATGAATCCTGATTCATTGAATCGTCATAAACAGGTGTGTTTGTGTCTTGATTGAAGTTATTTTCTTGTTTCTTTTCATAGTCTTGTGCAAGTTGTCTCCTTTTGACATTATTATATTTTCCTACTTTTGATGGTTTGACTAATTTGGTTTACTTTGAATATTTGGTCTCATTTGGTAGACTCCATTGATGTTGGCTGCAATGCATGGGAAGATTAGTTGTGTCAAAAAGCTTATTGAAGCTAATGCTAATGTATGTCTAATTCTATCATTATTTTTATTTTTTATGCTTTTAGTATGTCTTGATGATATTGTTTTATGCTTTTAGATTTTGATGTTTGATTCACCAAATGGAAGAACATGCTTGCATTATGCTGCTTATTATGGCCATTCTGATTGTCTCGAAACCATTCTTTTCGCTGCCCGGACCTCTCATGTTGCTGCTTCTTGGTGTGTTTCCTTGATATATGAACAATATCTTTTTATTTCAGGGACTTATGAATTATGATACTTTTTTTTTAATTATTATTATTAGTACTAAAGTTTTGTAAATTGAATTTGGGAGGTTTCAGGGGATTCTCAAGATTTGTGAATATTAGAGATGGTAAAGGGGCAACACCTTTGCATTTGGCTGCCCGTCAAAGACGACCACAATGTGTTCATATACTTCTAGACAGTGGAGCTCTTGTATGTGCCTCTACCGGCGGCTACGGGTATGAATTCATGGAAAAAAAACTTATTTTATATATATCATATTTACTAGAACCTTCAGTTTTGTTTTTGACCTTTGCGTAGCATATATATGACGGTATATTTGTTCGTTATCATTTTTAGGTATTGTACCTTTCCGTTGTAGATTTATATTATTAAACGATGAGTTGGTCCTTTTTGGATCATTTTGTATGCACAAAACTATTTTTAACGACTCAGATATACAAAAAGGGTATAATGACCAAGACGGGACAATGATAGATACACTTATACTTTATGCAAGATAAACCATTTGTAAACAAGTTGATTTGGGTTGTGTTTTATCTCAAACGGATCAAATGGTCCAAATAAAAAATAGTGTTAAAAAGTAAACTGGTCTTACGGGTCAAAAGGCGCCGAATTTGTATTTAATAACAATCTATATCAGCTAAATAATGAAATAGTGTAGATATTTTAAGACTCTAGTTTCTGTAGTTATGTTTAATATAAAGGTCGACAAAAAGCGTTTCGCGTCAACACCTACCAGAGTTGCTCACAGTGATCTGTTACTCTATCCGTCTGACCCGCTCATTTTTCCATCTACTATTTAGTGTATGTTCATGTGTCTTGTTTTTGTTTACAGTTTCCCTGGTAGCACACCGCTTCATTTGGCTGCAAGAGGGGGTTCAATAGATTGCATCAGAGAATTATTGGCATGGGGTGCAGATCGGCTTCACAGAGATGCATCTGGGTACGGCATTTAATTTCTGTATTATATCAATCTTTACTTGCTGGTGTAGTTAAACAATTTTTAAGTTAGCGTAGTGCATCAAGATTAGTTCTTTTTGCTATCCGACCTATATTGAAGTCAGGTTGCTTTATTCAGAAATACATTTTAGTGGCAAACATAAAAGATTATGCAGTTTTTTTTTTTTTTTTTTTTTTTTTTTTTTTTTTTTTTTTGTGGCATCGGTTTCTGATTTTTCAACTTTTTTTTTATTTACAAATAAATGCAGGAGAATTCCATATTTGGTTGCGTTAAAGCATAAGAACGATACATGTGCAGCTTTATTAAATCCCTCATCCGCAGAGCCTTTGGTTTGGCCATCACCATTAAAATTCATTAGTGAACTTAATCAAGATGCAAAAGCTTTGTTGGAGCAAGCTTTAATGGATGCTAATAGGGAGAGGGAGAAAACTATATTAAAGGGCACGGGCTATTCACCACCTTCTCCATCACATTCGGATGCTGGAACTGTCGATGATAACATCTCTGAGGTAATTTCAATACGTTTTACCGTTCTTCTTTCTATCTTTAGAAAGTCAAGAAAATGTGACCATTAAATACTGTTTAAAACTTTGGATTTAAAATGGTCAAAGTTGATGACTTTTGACTCTATTTCACATATCTTTGTTGACTTGATGGAATTTGGAAATCTTTATTGCTTGCATTTTGGTGTTTTTTGGTGGTATTATTCAACTTGATCATTTATTATCGCTTGTATCTTAGTTTACTAGCACGTTGGTGTTTCTTGGTCGTATTATCCAAATTTAATCATTTTTTTTTGTTCGTTTAAACATAAAAAATGCACACGGTTTACTTCGGTTTTGGTGTTTCTTGATGGTATTATTATTATTCAAGTTTAATCATGGGCTTTCGCTTAAACTATAAAAATACATGCCTGACTTGCAGGTAAGCGAAACAGAGTTATGTTGTATATGTTTTGACCAAGTATGCACAATTGAGGTCCAAGATTGCGGTCACCAAATGTGTGCTCAATGCACCTTAGCCTTATGCTGCCACAACAAACCCAACCCGACAAATGCTTCGCTTAGCGCACCCGTCTGCCCGTTTTGCCGAAGCAACATTGCCCAGTTAGTGGTTGCAAAAGTCAAAGTCAAGCCTGATGATCATGACCTTGACCTCTATTCCGCTACAAAACTGCCAAAACTGAGAAAGTCGAGAAACTTTAACGAGGGAAGTAGCAGCTTCAAGGGTCTATCTGGTATCGGGAAAATGGTGGGCCGTGGCTCGGGTAGAATATCCATGGACAACGAATGCGTCATCGACAAAGCGTAAAAGAAAAAAAAGTTAACAAGAGATTTCGACACATGGCAAGCAAGGATTGGCTGAAGAAAGTCTGGGTCCCATTTGGGTATATGTGTAAAAATGTGTCTTATGTCTACTCTTTATGAAGATCTCAGAAGGAATAAGCAAAGCAATATGTGATTTCTTTTTTGCAGATTTGGGAATTTTTTATTATCTTTCAATGTATTACTTCACCTTCAAGAAGCAGCATATTCCTCTTTAGAAGTATTGTCCCCTAATCACAATTCTCAAAGACTTGTACTCAATGCAACAAGATTTGTACATCAGGTTATGGGAAAAGTAGACAATGGTGTGTGGTAAATTGTACCCCACCTTTTGTAATTTTGTTGCTTGATTGGTTATGGGGTGTAGCATTTGTATAATATATAATCTATGTTTTCTTTATTCTATTTTAAAGGATATGATTGCAAATTTATGGTGTAAGTGACAAAAAAAAAAGGTGTGTGTAGTTGTTGGTTTTTCATGAATCATGTGATCATGTCTCTTGGTAGATACACATGCATTGTTGCAATTATATAGAAGTCATTATTGTCAAGATTTTGACACTTTTGGTAGGATATTTGGTCATTATTAAAAAAATTGTAATGAGTTGGGTCCCTTGATTTGGAGCTTTTGTAATCAGGGTGATATTTCCATGTAAATTTCACATAATGAAGTAATGTATATAGATAGATGTACATATAGTTTCTGTTAAAAAGAAGGGCAAAAACCATGAAGCCATTAGAATATGACATGTATTTTAGGTTAAGGGGCATAATCGTGTATACGTAAAACATGCCGAGTGCACGTAATCAAGTAAATGCTATATGATGAATGTGTGATTAGTCATTAGCCCATTTGGTAGAGACGCATGTCTCTAGAGAGGGAGTCTCATGTTCAAACCTAGGCAATGGTGTATAATTTAGGATTTAGCTTGTAAAAAGTAACAATAGAAAAAAGGTAATTGCATAATGTTTTGGGACTACTTAAACTCAACCATTTTCTATCCTACACTATTTTTAGTTTGTATTTGATCCAACCCATCATCAAGAATAGCAATCTAGTTTAGTTCGTGATTGTGATCGCAAAAAGAATGAACACACATTTATAGTTCGAATAAGTTTAAGATTACGTTTATCTCCATGAGTGGTAGCGTATAGATATAATTATTGAGAAACATCCACGATTATACCAGAGGTTAATTATGAATATAGCCTAAGATATGCGAAATCATGGTTGGGCATCTATTCTCTCTTGTTTATAAGTCTCAAATCCTTGGCTAATTCATACTCTCATGTATTAGAGAGTATGAATTATGAAGAGTTAATCAACAACTTTGCTTTCAATAATGTTAGGAGAGCCTCACATTCATGTAAATGAATTAAAATAGATCATTTTACTACAATAATTTTATTTTGTTTAGTGCGATGTTATTACAATTATCATCTTATTACTGATCTTTTTATATGTAAATTTATATTTAAGTTTCAATTTTTTACTTATTATTATTATTATTATTATTATTATTATTATTATTTATTATTTTTTTTTGTGTGTGTGTGGGGTGGGGTGGGGTGGTGGGGGACTAGTCATTGAAATAACATGCATATTAATGAGAATGAGAAAAAAAAAAAAAAAAAAAAAGGGTAGAATACATGAGTGTTGTCATACATGAGATTATCATATGCTTTTAGATATCACAAGGCTATAAGAATCTTATTTATCTACATGAATACATAGGTACGAATAATAATTTTCTCTACATTATTTTGTATAGTTATCCCATTTCTTTTTAAGGAAAAGGCAAGCATAGCATAGGCACGTCTCCATCGATGTTCATCATGATCGAACTTTAAACTTTCACTTTTGTTATTGTTGATGTAAAAAGCTAAAACACACCTAAGCAATCAGAAACTTACCTTAGAAAGAGACATAACAAGTAAAATGTTTGATGATTGTGTCTTGCCACAATTGAAGGCCGGTGTTGTAGGGCTGCAATGGCACCCACACTGGTACTAATTGTACAAGTGAAGTCAGTCGAGTCAGAAACACACACATGGGAATCTGAAAGAATGATGCTATTTGGGTCTTGTTTGTAAAGACTGATTGAATATGGTAAGGTTACAATGAAAGACAAAGTGTCATTTCATATATCTTGAGGATATTGCTACACATAAATAAATGATTAAATCATGATGGAGATTAAAATGCCTAGGATCCCCTCACACTCACAATTCAACTTTATTTTACTTGTGTAAAAAATAAGAATAAAATAATTATATTTTAACAGGTGTGAGTTTGTCTTTCAAAAATAATTGTTTAGTGCTGTCTAGTTTAAAAAGATGGACACCAGATTTTAATAACATATTTATTTATTTTATTTAAATATAGCGGGTTTACCCATGCGTTACCGCGGGATCCAAATACAAATTGCAATACAACAATGTGATTATTTACAAATCACAAAAATGCAGATTCAACAGTACACCTAGATACCAAATGTTGTGGTTCGCATAAGCCCTTCTAAAATAAATATTTACCAACTTGTTAAGTGTTAGGTAACTAAGTTGACATGCTAACTTCTATCAAACCAAAGTATATACTGGATCCACTAAAGCACCCATTTCTTGAGCAGTTTGTAGGCATTATTCTTTCTCCCCTTTCAACACATTCTCAAATCTGAATATTAACCAACACATGACACGATGCTTAGAAAAAATAAAAATAAAGGATGGTAGCAACTAGCAAGTATATGACACAGTTTATTATGTAAAGATATAAATACTAAGTTTTGAAAATACCTTTGTGTAGTGGCGAAGCTTGAGAATTTGAACCGGGGGGTCGAAAGTCAGCGGTCAAGGGACGGGACTTAATTTTTTTTCTGTAACTATGGTTTGGGTGATATGTTCGGGTTGGTGATTCGATTCGGTTCGAGTCAAACATTAAATACAATAAATAAATATCAAAGTTCTAAGCATAGTTTAATAAACAATTGAACAAAGACACTAAAACTGTAAAACATTAAAAAGGAGACAAAGGGTTGGTATCTGGATGAAGAATTACAGTTCCACCCGTTGAAATTTAAGATTTTTTAATTCTTCAATTATGGATAGGGGTGCCATCGAGCCAAGCTAAGCCCGAGCTCGACCAGGCTCGAGCTCGAAAAAACTGTTGAGAGCTCGAGTTCGTCTCGTTTACTATCTATTAGTTAACATTTTAAATAAAATAATATAAATAATAGGCTCGGGGCTCGATAAATGAAGCTCAGCTTGGGCTCATTTAGTAAACAAGCTTAAATGAGGGGGCAAATATTAATAAACCTAATACTACACCACGAGCCTAATGAGTTTCACATGCTAGGCTGAGCTCGGGCTCGATTAGTAAACGAGCTTTGTTTTAAGCTCAAGCTTGGGCGTGATAAGGCTCGGCTCATTTTGAGCTTTTAATCAAACCAAGCTCGAGTAGCTAAAAGATAACAACTCCATTGCTTGCTCATTGAATCTAGTACCGCGCTCATATAGTTGTTGGGCTTAGGACCTTAGGATTTGGGATTTACATTTACTTTGTTTTTTGTTAAAGTTTTGATTTATATAACTATTTTTTTTTTTAAAACGAGGGGTTGAAACCGTATGTATCAAAAAAATTTCATACGGAGACTATATACTAGAAACTTCTGAGCAAAAATTTGGGGGGGGGGGGGCGCCCCTCCCCGCCCCTTGAATGCTACGCCACGGCCTTTGTGGTTGATGATGATGTTTAGTTAATGTTATGGATACCGAATAAAAACAAAATATTTTAGCATTATATAAGAGGAACAACTATAAGTTTTCACACAAATTGTAGAAGATGTTAGATATGAAAGTTACTTATCACAGACTCTACTATAAGTTTTATGATAATTAAATTCAACTAATAAAGTAAAAGTGCTAACTAATATTGAATCAAGCAATTGATATCATTGTGTAAACTACTAATTAACTGTGATATTCTTTTCTCTTTAAGTGATCTTTTTCTATATAGCAAATAGCAATGTTATTTTTCTTCGCTTGTTTCATAAACATCTCAAAAAGTTATATACATATGATAACCACACAATATTCCAGAATTCTAAGGTCACTTCAACATCCAGTTTATTTAAGTTCAATAAAGCTAACTCCCTTTAGTTCCTAAATGCAAAACAGCAATGCTAAAAATTGGTTCTATCACATTGCAAGTTGTGCAATAACTAACCCGTTTTATCAAAACAAACACAAGATCCACCTCAAGTTTCCAGTGTTCTTGTGTTCATTCTCTAATTATTAAAAGCTACAATCTTATTTTGACTTGGCTCGAAAGTCCATAACTATATAAAAATTTCATATCCTTGAGGCAAATCATAGATTATGCATAATTTGATATTAATAGCTAATTAGCGAACCATAATTTGATTAATTAAATAAATAATAAAAACTACTTACATATCGTGGCCACCATAACTACTTGGACCTTTGTGAACTCCAACAATCACCTAGTTGCCATGCCAAAATGCAACATTAAAAATGAGTCAAAGATTTATATGATAGTATATGGTTGATGACACCTACAAAACTGAAAACATACCATACGAGGTTTTGACCGTGCAAGCAACGCTACAAATAACGACAAAACATGATCCACCGGGGTAGGAGCCTACATGAAGAAATTGCAAACAAAACTTAGAAGCACAATCATCGCCAGTTCCAACGACACCTCAACTCGGCGCCACCGCTGATAAGGCGGAACCCTTCCCGCCATTGTCTAACACCAACCCAACCATCATCGACTATTCATCTTCCACCCCTTTAGCTTTGTTGTCTTCGATCTTTGTCATAAAACCATGCAAATGGCATTTTTTGGTCAACAAAATGTTTTATACAAACTGGTCGTATTGTTTAATGGCATCCAAATAACTAATGTAAATTGCATTTTTGTGGTGCTGTTATTTGTTCTCCCATTTTAGTTTTTGCAACAATTATGGAACTAAAAAATTCTAAATTCGATTACATGGTTTTGATGATGTTGGATCAGTGTATTTAGCTGCTCTTTTAGTTTGAACTTGCTAGTAGACACTTAAGTGTTTAGCAAGTTCTTTGTGAGTGTTAGCACAGCGGAATGTTTATGAGTTTATAGCTACACTTTGTCAACAGGAGTTATTACTCCCCCTGGAATCAAGAACTAATAAATGACAAGTGTTTATTGAGAATCTGAGTGTTGAATGAGAATGAAACACTTTGACAGATTCTCAGTAAACACGAAATGGAAATATAACAATAATAAGAGTTGAAGGATTTCTTGTATTAAAATCAATGTCTAAAACAGAAGGATGAATCCTTCTATTTATAGACTTTACAAATACATGAACCTTGCCAAAAAGCAAGTTCAGAAACAAGTTGCAACAAGTTGCAGTCTTGGAACTTGTACATAAAGTAAAAAGAAATACTAAAGTATTAAACTACTGATATACAAGGGCGGTGGAAAAGATCTTCTTTAAGTACTGATGAATGACAAACTACTGATGAGTAGTTTGTCTTCAGCAGTTCTTCAGTTGAAGTGTCTGGTTTGAACTTCAGAACTTCTGATGACTTCTTCTTCAGTACTTCTGATGACTTCTTCTTCAGTACTTCTGAATCTCTTCTTCAGCAGTTTGATTCCTTGTCTTCAGCAGTTCCATACTTAGAGTATTTTGACAGAAAGTGAATTAGACTAAGGTTTGCAAAAGTGGTTTCACCAATCCTTTTTGTCCTAACAATCTCCCCCTGGATTGATGAAGCCAAAACCTTACTAATTCCTTATTGTTCCTTTCTGTCCTTCACAATTTTCCATATTCCTTTGAACATGGAATTCTTGAGTTGGTTGAGTTGAGCATCAGTAAGAGACCCTTGTCTTGGTTCCAAGTGTTGGATTGTAAGCAGGTCTTTGGTTGATAGTTTCTTCAGTTCTTTCATCGACCTATATTCCCTGCTTGTTTGATCTCTTCTTGTCACAAGTACTGAGTTGTTATCAGTAAAGGACCATCTGATGACTGGTATTTTAGACTTGTCAAAGTCTGCAGTGTAGGGAACCATGGTGGTACCCTGGGTTTCTCCTGAGTGTTGAATGTTTTCAACTTCAGTGACTCTCAGGTGGGATTCACCTCCTTGCTGTTGTTCCATCACATTAGGTATCTGAAATGTTGGCAAATGATGTTCAGTTGTTACCTTAGTATGCAGTTTGTCTGTGATGGTCCTTTGGATTTGATATGCAAAGGTGGAAGGATCCCTGAATTGTGTGAGCAGAGGCTTCTCTTCTATGTCAAAATCAGAATGAACTACTGTACTACCTTCTAGTAGTACCATTCTGAAATCAGTCTTTACATTTTCCTCTGTCTTCTTTCTTTGGGTAGCTGGTCTTCTTTGAACACCAGAAGTTCTAACTACTGAAGTTGAAGGTTCAGTAGTTTGAAACTTCTCTGGATTAGCAGCCCTTGCAGCCTTGTATTTTCTGTATGTGTCCACCAATCTTTCTTCTTTCCACTTGGACACTGAGGCTTTTGAACCATAACCATTGGCTACCAGTTCTTCTATCATCTGAGCTCTCTTGGCCTTTGTGTCTTTACCTGTTGCAAGTTTATCTGCAACAAGTTGAGCTCTTCTTGTCAGCTCTTCCATAGAGAGTCTCTTCAATGTATGGGCTTTGACTTTGTTGTTCTTCATAATGTAAGACATCAGTTGATGTCTTTTGTCTTGTTCAGCAATCTCATCAAGGCTAGCCTGCCTTTGTAGTTCAGCTTCATAAGCCTGAAGTTTTTCTTCATGGCTTAGGTCTAAGTCATCCCTTTCTTCCAGATTTTTCCAGATCAGATCTTCTCTGGCCTTCTTTTGGGCTGCAACTAAACTCTTCTCTAGTAATTCAGCTGATTGAGAGATTGGAGAAGGGTTTAGCACAGTCATTGTTGTAACTGTTGTAGTAGGCCTGATAGGAGTAGATGTTGGTTGAATGGGAGCAGTTGTTCTGGAAGGATCAGCAGTTTGAGTCTTGGAAGTGTTAACTTCTGATGGCTTGACAACTACTGAAGGTTTGTCAAGTACTGAAGGATTGTCTTCAGTACTTTCTGATTCTTCATCAGAACTTTGGCCATCAGAGGTTTCTTCATTATGCCCTTGGGTTTCATCAGCCTTTTCAGCATCTTCTATTTCTTGAATAGAGACACCAAACTGTTGTGCCAGTTTCTCTTTTCTGGCTTGATCTTGTTGATCTCTAGCTAGGATAGCCACTCTTGCCTTTCTTCTGGCTTCAAGTGTATCCATGGGTACCTTGATTTTCTCCCCCTTTTTGGCTTTATCACCTTTGGAAGTTGAAGCTTGGGAGAAATGACCTTGAAGATGAGCAATCTGTTTGCTGTTGTGATCAATCTTGTTGGATAGATCATTCATCTTCGTCTGTATCACTCCAAATTGATTCTTCATGGACAGCTCCAAGTCAGCTGTGTATGTTTGGATGTGATTTTTGATGAGGGTGTTCATCAAGTGATACAAGGGACCATCTGGGCTGCATAGTTGGTTCAGGTCTATGCTAGGTTGCCCAGGGAATTGGGTAGGCATTTGTAGTGAGGGGTGTGTTTTTGGTTGATCTCCTTGTTGTACAGGAGATGACACTCTAGGGGAATCATGGATTGAGTGGGCTTTAACCTGAGATGGTGTGACTAGCTTCTTGAGCTTAGAGACACCAGGTGCAGGACCTTCACTTACAGCCATCAATTCAGTAGTTTTGAGTGTTGAAACATCATCCAAATTAATGGAATCATCTGAATCCCTGATTACATCCTCAATGAGGACTGTATCAGTTACATCATGAGCTGAGCCCAACTCAGTTGTCTCATGTACCTCTTGTTCTTGGTACAGAGGATTTCCTACCTCAGGCATTAAGCCTTCATCAGTAGTTGCCACAGTTGAGGTCTTAGCTGTTTTACTTCTGTCCTCAGGTCCACCACTGGGTGGTAAATGAGTAGTAGCAGCCTTAAAAGTACCAAAGGTTTCTAAGTTTGGGCTTAGAGACCCTGGTTCATCCTCATCTCTTTGGTTGGGGCTATGAGTGTCCACATCCATGTCACTGTCTGAGTCTATGTCCCCTGTTTGATGTGGTTGATGGGGACTGACATGTGTTGATGGGACTTTCTCTTTTAGCCCGGAGAGAAGTTTGGCAATTTCTATGTCTGGTTCAGAAATTTGGGGTGCTGGTTCAGTAGTTTGGGCAGTGGGTTCAGCAGTTTCAAAAGAAGAATCTATTGGAATAGTTTTTCTAAGTCTTTTTCTTTTGAAAAGGATAGTTATTGGTGCTCTTGGTGGGGTTTGAGATGGATGAGACTGAGAGGATGTTTCAGTCACATCTTTAAGAAGTGCAGATTGCACATTAGTTTGTTCAGGCATCTCAACCTCCTGAACAGCTTTTCTTTTAGGTTTGGTGGGTTTTTGTTTTGTTATCTTGGGTTTCTTGGCCTTTGGTGGTGTAGGTTTGGAAGATGAGGGTTCCATGGGGACTGGTGCTTGTTCCCCTTGGTCATCTTCTGGCCAGGCAGCCTGTTTGTTGTGCCTTGAGTATGCTTGTGAAGTTAAGGGTTTTAAAATTTCAATTTTACCCACAAGCACCTCATTACCCAGTTCAGATATTATGCACTGCATAATGAACCTTGGATATAACAAAAACTTTTTCTTAGTGTTATTGTGATGTAACACCAACTCATTAAAGAAAAGTTTTGATGTCCTGAAATTTGTTTCATTCACAATGGAATGAAATATTGGTTGAAAGGTTGAGGGCATCTGGTCATAAGACCCAGTTTTAGGACTCAAGCACATAATAATATAATGAAACAAAAGCTTATATTTTGGTTCAAATTTTTTTTTAAAGATTGTAGCTTGTGAGAGAGTACCTTGATAACCACCTCAGTCATGGTTAGGTGGATAGCAGAGTTGTCAAACTTCTCAGGGGCATTCACATCATTCAACCCCAGTCTGTTTGAGAGTATGGCCTCTGTTATGGCCATTTGTCTCCCTTTTATTGTTGAGTTGAGGGAGATAACTTCATCATCCACCATCACTGTCTCAGCATTAGCCCATAACTCATTTAGAGTTTCAGGATGTATTGGTGGGTCTATGGTGAGAGCGGTGAAATATTGGGATTTGACGACGAGATCAATGATCTCATCGTATTGGGACCAGCCTTCTTGTTTTTCTAAGTAGGCTCTGAGATTGTGTCCCTGTTTGAGAACTAAAGCCATGTGGTTTGTGTGTGTTGATGAATCGAACAGTGATTTTGTGTTGCAGGTTCAGGGTTTGAGAGCTTTCTTTAGAGAGAAGGAGGGAATTTTTGTGTTTGAAAGGATAAGTGTTGAAAAAAGATATTTATCAGAAGTTTTTAACCGCTTGGATCTTCTTTATTAGAAGTTTTTAAACCGCCTAGGTTAAAAATCTCTTTATCAGAAGTTTTAAACCGACTAGGTCAAACTTCTGATGATGGGAAAAGTCAGATTTGCCCTTTTTGACTAAACTGCTGATGAAGGATTATCTTCATCAGTAGTTCCCATTTTCTCTTCAGTAGTTTTAACAGCTGATGAGAAATACCTTATAAATACTTTTATTCATAACTTCTGAAGTTTATTTTATCAGAAGTTATTCACTTTTCAGAAATTATCCCCATACTGATGTTTTGTTCATCAGTAGTTTCTCTCTTTTCAGAAGTTTTTCAAGTGTTTTGAAAACAGATGTAAGTGAAAAACAAAAAATGTGCAGAAAAATAAATAGAAACACTTACAAATTTAGCATCCCTAGCATGGATACTAACTTCTGAAATGTTGATGTGTCAAGGGGTTTAGTGAAAATGTCAGCTATTTGATTAGCTGTTGCTACATGTTTCACTTCAATCTCGCCTTTTTCATAGCAATCTCTTATGAAATGATACCTGATCTCAATGTGTTTAGTTTTTGAAAACTGAACAGGATTTTGAATGATGCTAATGGCAGATTTGCTGTCTACAAGCAATGGTGTCTTGGTCTCTTTGATTCCATAATCAAGAAGTTGATATTGGAGCCATTGTATCTGTAATGTACAACTTGCAGCTGCAATGTATTCAGCTTCAGCAGTTGAAGTTGCAACAGATGTTTGCTTCTTTGATTGCCAGGACACTAGACAGTTTCCCAAGAATTGACAACCACCAGATGTTGATTTTCTTGACATTTTACACCCTGCATAGTCACCATCTGAAAAAGCTAATAACTTGGTATTGCTTGAAGCAGGATACCAAATTCCAAGTGTGGGAGTTCCCTTCAGATATCTGAAAATTCTTTTGACTGCAATAAGGTGTGATTCCCTAGGAGCTGATTGATATCTAGCACAGACACATGTTGAAAACATAATATCTGGTCTAGAAGCAGTTAGATATAAAAGGGAACCTATCATACATCTGTACATGGTTTGATCAACCTGTTTTCCTTGATCATCTGGTTCAACTTGTGTGGTTGGTGTCATGGGGGTGGAACATGATTTACAGTCTTGTAAAGAAAATTTGTTTAATAATTCTTTAACATATTTTGATTGATGTATAAAAGTTCCATTTGTTTGTTGTTTAATCTGCAGTCCCAAAAAGTACTGCAGTTCCCCCATTGTACTCATCTCAAATTTGGATTGCATGAGTTTCTTAAATTCATCACACAATTTTGTGTTTGTTGAACCAAAAATGATATCATCAACATATATTTGAACAAGTAAGATATGATTTCCAACATGTTTTATGAAAAGTGTTTTATCAATGGCACCTCTTGTGAAGTTATTTTTGAGTAAAAAGGTTGAAAGTGTATCATACCAGGCTCTTGGAGCCTGTTTGAGCCCATAAAGAGCTTTGTCTAGTTTGTACACCCACTCAGGATGAGAAGGATCCTCAAACCCAGGTGGCTGACAAACATACACTTCCTCTTTTATCTTTCCATACAAAAATGCACTTTTGACATCCATTTGATAAACTTTTATTTTGTTGGAAATGGCATAGGCCAGAAATAACCTGATGGCCTCAAGCCTTGCAACTGGAGCAAAGGTTTTATCATAGTCAATGCCTTCTTCTTGAGAGTAACCTTGTACTACCAGTCTTGCCTTGTTCTTTATTATCATACCAGCTTCATCTTGTTTGTTCCTGAAAACCCATCTTGTCCCAATTGGTTGCTTGTTTGGTGGTAAGGGACAAATTTCCCAAACCTGTTGCTTGTTGAATTGAAGCAATTCATCTTGCATTGCCTGCACCCAATTGTTGTCTTTGAGGGCTTCCTGGTACTTCTTTGGTTCCAACTGTGAAATAAATGCTGAGAATAGACAAAAGTTGGAAAGCTGGTTTCTTGTAAGAACACCTGATGCAATATCACCCATGATTTGATCAAGTGGATGATCTTTGTGTTCGATCAGTTGTTGTAAACCACTGACAGGTGTTGGTGGCTCATGTTCTTCAAACAAACTACTGAGGTCTATTATATCTGGTTCAGCAGTTTCAGTGTCTTCAGTAGTTGCAGGTGCTGAAGCAGATGTTTGAGTTTGGCCTTCAGTATTTGTTGAATCAGAAGTTTGTGAAACTTCTGATGGTTTTAAAGTTGACTTAATGACTGTTTGAGGAGTCCATGGTGCTGGATCCTCATCATCAAACCTTTGATCACCATAATAAGTAGGTTTGGATGAAGTGACTGTAACACCCCAACCGATGGCGGAAACATCGGGATGTCACGTATTGATGATTGTTCAGTAGCTCATGGTGAATAATAAATTCCATTAAATAATTCAAATGAATTACATACAATTGTTCTAGAATTTGTACATCAAATTGAATAAAACTATACACATATCTTCAAGCATCAATTCAAATCTTCAAGCAAATAGAACCTGAAACATGTTAAGTTGAAAATATTTTGGGTCAACAAAAGTTGGTGAGAATTACATAGGTTTTTGATGATAAATGAATAAAATGTTATGCAATTCATGTGTCATGTTAATCTAGCCCATATGTGAGAACATATTAGAAATAAATCGAGTGCATAATCAACCCTGCTGACTGTTATAAAATGATACATACCATACACTTATGGTCCCAATGAATATGTTATGCGATAACAAACACCCACGTAACCTTTGTAGGAGGCACGTATCCGGGTGGGATTGTCAGTCCAATAGATCTATCAATGTATACCGTCGGCTGATCAATGTTAATGATTATGCTAGAATGGTGCTTACTCTAATCATGCTCAAGACAATATGCAACATAGAAAACACATAGACACATTGATGATTGAATTGCAATGAAAAATGTTATAACATGTTTCACCCCAAAAATGGTGATAAATAAAAGGGGCTATGTAAACTCACCTGAAATTCGCTGTGTAAATACTAGAAATTAGCAATAAGTCTGAACTTGGATTAATTGAACTCTTGTGTCCTATAACAAGTAAAGGACGTCTTAAATTCTAATGCAAGTAAGCTTGATTCGTTTCTTGGTTGTAAAGATAGTTTATTCAACTACCTAGACTCGCATTGTAAACAATACGTGTCTTAATGTGTGTATGACTTAACGAACCGATAGGACTTGATTTTGTTTATTGAAAATATATACGTTTGTATAGTTGCTTAAAATAAGTACTTTGATATATAGTATTTATAGTCGCGCCTTGAAATTATTGCTACAGAAACATCTTGGACAAAGAAAATAATATTTGAGTAACTCGACTTGAATGTTAACTCGTTTCGTAGTTTGGATATTGTGTGTGTACGTATATTATGATGAGGTAATGTTTGGACATAATCTATCAATAAAATGTAGCTTTATTTATACGAAACTATCTAAGCGTCATATACGTTTCTTATATTTTATAAAAATTTGGGCAGAGTCTCCTCTGTTTTTGTAAGAATCCAGACAACTCAAGTTATCTATATTTTCCCAAAACATCAAATGTACAAATACACGACACAACCAACTAATCCTTTATGTGCAACGAATGTCCAATTTAGTAAAACTATAATAAGGATAAGTATAAATTTCAATGAGTCGTACGTGTACGTGTACGTATTATAGTTTGGCGTTTTATTATTTTCACAACAATATGTATATTCATAATTTAACCAATCTTTGCTCGTTCAAGTTTAAATAATAATAATAATAATAATAAATAAATAAATAATTTTCGTTGCAAGTCGGTTCGGTTCGTTACAGACTTAGAATATATAAAAATAATAAAACGCAAGGTGATTAAAACAAATACACGGCGTGAGTTATACCTTCCCACGAATAAGCCTGTGAACCGACACGTACGCGTCTCGAACTGTGTGTTGACTAGTTCTGACTGAACTTGAACCTTGACTGAAGTTGACCACGTCTGACCTGGTCAATCAGTGTTGACCAGATCTGGAAACTTTGACTATTGTTGACCTGTGTCTCGAACGCTGATCTACCCGAACCAACTTGACCCGAAGGAAACAAGCCAGTCAAGTCCAACAATCCATCGAACTCTGATATGAACCCGTCCCTAGTCAAACCTCTGCTGACTTCTGTCACCGTCATCTACGCGGTGACCTTCACCGGTCACAGCCGCTGCTGCTTGTTCACCCAGCCGCACGATTGAGACTCAGAGTCACCCAGCCGCTGCTTCTTGTTTATCTACGGTCAGCAAGCATAAAGGAGAAAGGGAGAACGGGTGTTGGTTGTTGTTGAGACGAGTACAATCGGGACTCAAGTCCGATTACAGGCCTAGAGGGAGGGATGCAGCTGTATTAGAGAGATAGAGAGGGGTTTTAATGGTGGTTCAGCGATGGTTAGACCGGCCAATCTTTTGCAGATGTTGCTGTCCGCCGCCGCTGCTAACAAGGGTGTCACTCATGGCCGGCCGGCGGCTGGTGTAGAGGTGAAGGTCGGAGGTGAGGGGGTAGCGATGGAATGGTGGTGCTTGGGTGGTGGTCGGCGGTGGTTCAGATGGTGGTGGTTGTGCGTGTGAAAGGAATGCACAGGGAAGAAAAAGGGGAACAAAGTGAGTGGCTAGGGTTTTGAGGTGTGAAGGAGAAGATGAAGAATGAGAGGTTATATAGTTAGGCTTTGGTAGGTGGACACCGCGTATACGAACTTGTTACCGACTCGGGTCTCGTTTATGAATTAAACTCGTTTAATCAATAGAATAATTATATTATGTAATTTATTTATATAAACCGACGTAGAACCAGTATTTGGACTACGTATTTATTATATATATATATATATATATATATATATTTTTGTCGCATTTAGAAGTTTACCAGGATAAGTGTCGGTTTACTAATATGTTAATACTTACAACGTGTTATTATTAGTTTCAACGCTATAATAGTGTAATCAAGTAATTTAATTTACAAATGAATAATAAAAATGTATTTCCTGTTATCGAGATATTGTAGTTAACGAATTAACGCATCGTCTTATGAACAAAATATTATTATTATATTATTCGAGAAACGCTGGGCGTTACAGTCTCCCCTACTTTAGGAAACTTCGTCCCGAAGTTATTAAGAACATAAGGTTGAGTTAAATGCTTGGACGGTTATAATCTAGTTTAAAGTATGACAGAAGTTTTATGGATACTAGGATAAAGTGTTACATATGAGTTATGAGGGTTGGATTACGATAGTCTAAAATAACGAGGGGGAATAAACACCAAACCGAAGTTACATGAGATAATAGACTATGGATAGGCTAAATGAACTACCAAATAACTAGGGTTTGTTTTTGGCTCGACCCCAAATCTCATTTCTGATGTATCGTTAGTGTTTCTTACCAAAGTCCTAATAGAATTTCACACCACCCCAACGTACCTGTAAATTCACGATTACGTTCCGGACCGCAATCACCAATTTACCTTACATTAGGGTTTTGTGTCCTTCTATGACTCTAAACACATATGTAAGTAATGCAAAATAACATTGTGATTGAATCTTTGTATTAATGAGTCTAATAAATCTTTGTATCAATTTACATGTATAATGTATCCAAAAGATGAGTCCAACTGTTGAGCAGGAAAAAGACTTCTACCAGTCAGTGAGTAGGAACCTCTACCGATTGTTGAGCAGGTGCGATAGCCTCTACCAGTCGTTGAGCAGGTTATTAGAACCTCTACCGACTGTTGAGCAGGCATGATGACCTCTACCAATCGTTGAGCAGGTTATTAGGTACTCTACTAACTGTTGAGTAAGTACTTCATCCCCTACCAGTTGTTTGATTAAGTGTAACAATTGTTTTTGGCTTAACACATAAGTTGCAAATTGATAATACATACATGTAAGCAAGTTGATAAATGCATCAAGTATCAAGTATAGCATGCGAGCTGCAATAGAGTTGCCCTAGACAAGGTTAATGACTTTAGGTGTGTTTATAGCGAATAGTTTATTTTCCATGCTTCCAAATATCATGAATAATCAAATGTTCAGGTAGATAATCAAATCCTCATGTATGACTAATATTCAAGTTTGATGCAACGAACAATTAAGTTTTCAATAGTTTGGTTATCGTGGAGATCATGTTCATGTTCGAGGAGGTAAAGGATGTGAATTTGGATTTTTTGAGAGATGATGAAAACTCAACGTAACATCAAGGTTTGAAAAATGGTGAATGTGTAGATGGTTGATAAAGGGTTTAATTTATAGGGTTTCAAAAAGACGCAAGTAATAAGGTGATCATGCAGAATAGTCGTGGGGTTTGAATAAGTAGTTAGATACAAGCGTATGAGAAAACATGATTGCGGTATTTGCCAAAAATTTGTAATAGTTCGAACAAGTTTAAAATAAGTATGTGTCAATGGAAAAATTGTAGAGTAAATTTTGTTCCCGTGGATGAAAAGATTTTATTTTCTAAATTGGTTTCGTATATAAAACAAAAGTAATTAAATTGTACAACTAAATTGATTTAGATCAAAATATTTCGATGAGTCATAGATTTTAATCACGATGTCGGATTTCAAAAATCAAGAATTTGTTCAGACGTTTTGTATAATAGGCTTCGAGTAATACATAAAAGAAGTCATTCTTAATAGATTAAAACATTTTTTTTTTTTATCGTAAATCATTTGTTACGTCAATAAATTGTTACATAAACATTTGGAATTTAGAAAATAGTTTTTGTGAAAATAAAAGACTCTTTGACAAAATATCTATTTGCTATAGTTTGTGAAATCCTCAGGTGATGAATTTTTGAGAAAATTTAGTACTCTTCAGTGTTGGTGTTAGGATATCTCCTATAAACAGGTTATGAGATTATAGTTTGAACAAGGATATTAATATCTTGAACATGATGAAATTTTATTGTTGAGGATGCCTTAAAAAAATGTAAGGAGGAGGTTTAAAATAGAATTAGCCCGAATGTTATGTAATATGATTTAAGAAGTAGAATATGCAATATGTTGTAAAGAGAAATATACGATTTGGATTGGATGTTGAAAATGATTAAACAAGCGGGTAATATTAAAAGTTTGTAAAATGAAATATGATTTTGAGATTCACAAATGGTTCATGGAATTTAGACTAACGAGGGGATTATATGGGGAAGAAAATAGATTTGAAGTGCAAAAATTTTGGGATTCAAAACTTAGATTTTATACGGGAGTGAGGGGGGTATAAATGAAAATGAAACGCAAAGATTGTAAATATCTAACCCCGAACAAACGAAAATGTTGGTTTATCAAAACAGATCAGGCCTAAGCCCAACGAATTTGCCTTAATAATCTAGAAGTACGTTAGGATTGTAGCAAGTAAGTGAAAGAGGGTACGCAAGACTAAGTTAGGCTAAGAATAAGGATGAGGATAGAGATAGAGATAGAGATAAGGATAAGGTAGAGCTACAAGTAATTGAAGCAAGTACTGGTTAAAGTCCTAAGGTTATAGACTAGATTATTTTTCTAATAACCTAATTCCCTATAACCATGGCTCTGATACCAATCTGTAACACCCCAACCGATGGCGGAAACATCGGGATGTCACGTATTGATGATTGTTCAGTAGCTCATGGTGAATAATAAATTCCATTAAATAATTCAAATGAATTACATACAATTGTTCTAGAATTTGTACATCAAATTGAATAAAACTATACACATATCTTCAAGCATCAATTCAAATCTTCAAGCAAATAGAACCTGAAACATGTTAAGTTGAAAATATTTTGGGTCAACAAAAGTTGGTGAGAATTACATAGGTTTTTGATGATAAATGAATAAAATGTTATGCAATTCATGTGTCATGTTAATCTAGCCCATATGTGAGAACATATTAGAAATAAATCGAGTGCATAATCAACCCTGCTGACTGTTATAAAATGATACATACCATACACTTATGGTCCCAATGAATATGTTATGCGATAACAAACACCCACGTAACCTTTGTAGGAGGCACGTATCCGGGTGGGATTGTCAGTCCAATAGATCTATCAATGTATACCGTCGGCTGATCAATGTTAATGATTATGCTAGAATGGTGCTTACTCTAATCATGCTCAAGACAATATGCAACATAGAAAACACATAGACACATTGATGATTGAATTGCAATGAAAAATGTTATAACATGTTTCACCCCAAAAATGGTGATAAATAAAAGGGGCTATGTAAACTCACCTGAAATTCGCTGTGTAAATACTAGAAATTAGCAATAAGTCTGAACTTGGATTAATTGAACTCTTGTGTCCTATAACAAGTAAAGGACGTCTTAAATTCTAATGCAAGTAAGCTTGATTCGTTTCTTGGTTGTAAAGATAGTTTATTCAACTACCTAGACTCGCATTGTAAACAATACGTGTCTTAATGTGTGTATGACTTAACGAACCGATAGGACTTGATTTTGTTTATTGAAAATATATACGTTTGTATAGTTGCTTAAAATAAGTACTTTGATATATAGTATTTATAGTCGCGCCTTGAAATTATTGCTACAGAAACATCTTGGACAAAGAAAATAATATTTGAGTAACTCGACTTGAATGTTAACTCGTTTCGTAGTTTGGATATTGTGTGTGTACGTATATTATGATGAGGTAATGTTTGGACATAATCTATCAATAAAATGTAGCTTTATTTATACGAAACTATCTAAGCGTCATATACGTTTCTTATATTTTATAAAAATTTGGGCAGAGTCTCCTCTGTTTTTGTAAGAATCCAGACAACTCAAGTTATCTATATTTTCCCAAAACATCAAATGTACAAATACACGACACAACCAACTAATCCTTTATGTGCAACGAATGTCCAATTTAGTAAAACTATAATAAGGATAAGTATAAATTTCAATGAGTCGTACGTGTACGTGTACGTATTATAGTTTGGCGTTTTATTATTTTCACAACAATATGTATATTCATAATTTAACCAATCTTTGCTCGTTCAAGTTTAAATAATAATAATAATAATAATAAATAAATAAATAATTTTCGTTGCAAGTCGGTTCGGTTCGTTACAGACTTAGAATATATAAAAATAATAAAACGCAAGGTGATTAAAACAAATACACGGCGTGAGTTATACCTTCCCACGAATAAGCCTGTGAACCGACACGTACGCGTCTCGAACTGTGTGTTGACTAGTTCTGACTGAACTTGAACCTTGACTGAAGTTGACCACGTCTGACCTGGTCAATCAGTGTTGACCAGATCTGGAAACTTTGACTATTGTTGACCTGTGTCTCGAACGCTGATCTACCCGAACCAACTTGACCCGAAGGAAACAAGCCAGTCAAGTCCAACAATCCATCGAACTCTGATATGAACCCGTCCCTAGTCAAACCTCTGCTGACTTCTGTCACCGTCATCTACGCGGTGACCTTCACCGGTCACAGCCGCTGCTGCTTGTTCACCCAGCCGCACGATTGAGACTCAGAGTCACCCAGCCGCTGCTTCTTGTTTATCTACGGTCAGCAAGCATAAAGGAGAAAGGGAGAACGGGTGTTGGTTGTTGTTGAGACGAGTACAATCGGGACTCAAGTCCGATTACAGGCCTAGAGGGAGGGATGCAGCTGTATTAGAGAGATAGAGAGGGGTTTTAATGGTGGTTCAGCGATGGTTAGACCGGCCAATCTTTTGCAGATGTTGCTGTCCGCCGCCGCTGCTAACAAGGGTGTCACTCATGGCCGGCCGGCGGCTGGTGTAGAGGTGAAGGTCGGAGGTGAGGGGGTAGCGATGGAATGGTGGTGCTTGGGTGGTGGTCGGCGGTGGTTCAGATGGTGGTGGTTGTGCGTGTGAAAGGAATGCACAGGGAAGAAAAAGGGGAACAAAGTGAGTGGCTAGGGTTTTGAGGTGTGAAGGAGAAGATGAAGAATGAGAGGTTATATAGTTAGGCTTTGGTAGGTGGACACCGCGTATACGAACTTGTTACCGACTCGGGTCTCGTTTATGAATTAAACTCGTTTAATCAATAGAATAATTATATTATGTAATTTATTTATATAAACCGACGTAGAACCAGTATTTGGACTACGTAATTATTATATATATATATATATATATATTTTTGTCGCATTTAGAAGTTTACCAGGATAAGTGTCGGTTTACTAATATGTTAATACTTACAACGTGTTATTATTAGTTTCAACGCTATAATAGTGTAATCAAGTAATTTAATTTACAAATGAATAATAAAAATGTATTTCCTGTTATCGAGATATTGTAGTTAACGAATTAACGCATCGTCTTATGAACAAAATATTATTATTATATTATTCGAGAAACGCTGGGCGTTACAGTGACAGTCTTTTCAGGTTCAAAATGAAAGTTGTCAAGGTCAAAGAGTTCAGCAGGATGTGCTGGAATGAGAGTGTGTTTTGACTCATTGAACTTGACATTCAGTGTTTCTTCTACTATCCTGGTCTTTGAGTTAAAAACCTTGTAGGCTTTTCTAGTTGATGAATAACCAAGAAAGTAACCTGAATCAACTTTGGCAGCAAACTTTGAAATAGATTCCTTGATGTTCAAGATGAAACATTGACATCCAAAAGCCCTGAAAAAGGAGATAAGGGGCTTCATGCCATGAAGAACTTCATAGGCAGTTTTTGAATGTCTCTTGACAACAAGAACTCTATTTTGAACATAACATGATGTGTTAACTGCTTCTGCCCAGAAGTATAAAGGTAGGCCAGAATCAGCTAACATTGTTCTTGCTCCTTCTATTAAAGTTCTGTTCTTCCTTTCTACCACACCATTTTGTTCAGGAGTTCTGGCAACACTGAATTGTCTAATAATCCCTTTAGACAAACAGAAGTCATTCAGAGTTTTGTTCCTGAACTCTGTCCCATTATCACTTCTAATGGTTTTGACAGGTAGAGAGTATTGCTTCTCTACTTGTAGAATGAAGAACTTGATGATTTCAGCAGCCTCATCCTTGGAAAATAAGAAGAATACCCATGTAAATCTTGAGTAATCATCAATGATGACTAAGCAGTACTTCTTTTTACCAAGGCTCATGATCTTTACAGGCCCAAATAAGTCCATATGGAGTAGTTGAAGACATGCAGTTGTTTTTGATTCTTCAATAGACTTATAGGAGGACTTATGCTGTTTACCCTTTAAACAGGATACACAGTGTTCTTGACACTGGTATACTTTTAAGGGTAGACCTCTGACCGAGCCCATTTTTGTGACTTTATTTATGGTTTTAAAGTTCACATGGCCAAGTCTCCTGTGCCAGAGATCAGTTTCTGAAGTTGATGCCCTTGAGAAGAAATAGGCAGTGTTGTTTAGTACTTTGTCTTTTTCAATGTCCACTTCATAGACATTGCCACATCTTTTGGCAATTAACAAAGTATGATCTTCAATGATCTTCTCTATCAACTTCTGGCCTTCTGGTGATATGATCTTGCATGCTGTCTTTGTGAAAAAGGAAGAATATCCTTTATCACACATTTGTGACACACTAAGCAAGTTGTACTCAAGGTTTTCAACCAGATTGACCTTGTCAAACTGTATTTTGCCAGAGGAGACATTGCCATGTCCTAGCACATATCCCTTAGCATTGTTCCCAAAGGACACAAATCCATCTCTTTGACTGATAAAATTGTTTATCAGGTATCTGCATCCTGTCATGTGCATTGAGCCTCCACTGTCTACATACCAAATGCTATTCAAGCCTCTGGAAACTCTCTGCACAATATAGCAAATTAGTTAGATTTAGGAACCCAAGCCAGTTTGGCTTTGGGTTTGCTCTTGAGAACATTTACAGTTTGTTCTTGACCAAGTTTAGAAATCCATGTCTTTTTGGCAATGGATTTTGCATTAAGCACAATGGTGGTATCCTTTTGAGGACCACCATCAACTTTGGTCATCAGTAGTTGTACCATGTTCATAAGATCTTTAATCTCAGCAGTTTGTGAAACTGCTGATGATTTAGGTCTAACTACTGATAAAGAATTTTGAGAAAAAGACTTTTGTTGAGATTTTGTCTTTTTCTGAGAAAGGGTTTTTGCTGGTTGTTGTTTCTTGGGAGAAAAGGTTTTTGTATAGTCATTTTTGATTTGTTCTCCCACAACCAGTTGTTGATTTTTCTTATTAAACTGAATGCCCTTTCTATATCTGCAAAATTCTGTTTTGTGGTTGAACATACCACAAATTTCACATTCTTTTGTTTTTTCTTTCAAAGACAAATCTCTGACAGTTTTGATTGGTTTTAGGTCATCAGTAGTTTTCAGGTTCTCAACTCCTGATGTAGTTGAAACTGCTGATGACTTAAAGTCAGATTTAATCAATACTTCTGAAGAACTTTCTTTGTGTGTTTTTAGAAAGTTTTCATGGAAAGATGTGCATTCTTCATCTTCAGAAGTTTCACCTGAAACAATTTTTCTCCCATCTTCAGTAGTTTTGGGAGAGAAATCTGTTGGTGTTTCAGTGTGATTGTACCCTATGCCAAACCTAACATTTGAAGCACTTTGTTTGTTTAGCAATAGTTGGTACCCCTTACAAGATTCCACCCATTTTTCACATGTGACCTTGGTGTCAGCAAGCTCTTGTCTGACATTTCCTAGGTCATTAATCATTATTTTGATTTGTGCTTGGGTTTCAATAGCTGAGTTAGTTAATTTAGAAACTTCTCTAGTTTTTGCAGAAAGTTTTCTTTCTAAATCACATTTTATCTGAGTGAGTTTTCTTTCAAAATTATTAGCTTTTCCTTGTAAGTGCACATTTGTCTCTCTTATGAGAGCAAAAGATTCTTTGCATGAGTTTGAACATAATTTTGTCAAAGATTCTTTTGATACCTGAGACAAGGCAGATTTTGAGGAGCATCCCTCAAATGCCATTAAGGCAAAGTTCTTTCTGCCATTGTTAGGCTCTCCCCAGTTGATGTCAAACATTTTGTTGTCTGCATCAGGATTGCACTCTGTGGTGTCAAAAGGAAGACTGCTCCAGTCAACATACCCTGAGGTAAATAAACTTTGTTGAGAGGGTTGTTGTTGCTGTGGAGGTTGTTGAGCAGCTAGAAAGGGAGGGATTGATTGTTGGCTCTGCATCTGTTGAGCAGGCATCTGTACATATTGTACTTGTGGCACATATTGGTGTTGTGGAGCTTGTGCCTGTACAAAATGTGCACTCCCTTGAGTTCCATTATTCCTGTTATAATTGGGGTTAAAATTGTTTCCAGACTGAGATTGGTTAAAGCCAGAGCTTCTACATTCTCTAGCAAAGTGTCCCAACTTTTGACACTTATGACATCTAAGTTTAGATTTGTCAAAACCAATTTTTGTAGAACTGTTAAGTCCTGGAAACTTCCTTCCTGACCTTTTGTAAAATTTATTTGTTTTTAAACTTAACATGGCCAGTTGGTGCAAAATATCCATTTCTTCAAGGTCATCACTGCTGAAACTATTTAAGTCATCCATGATAAAACACATGTTATCAGCAGTTTGACCAAAGTCATTATTGTCATAACCTGGGAATGATCTTTCAGATGAGATCCCAGCAGTTATGTCAATGTGGTCAAAAGATCCAAAACTATTTGAACAAGTTGGTGAGTCTTGTCCCAATAGTGCTGTACTACCAGGTAGATAGTCATCAGCAGTTTTACCAGAGTTTTGTAACTTTTTCTTTTGATCAATTTCTCTCTCAAAAGTAAGTAATCTCCCATGAAGTTTTGTAAGAGTGAGGGAGCTAAAATCTGGTGAAGATCTTAAGATTATTGAGTATGTTTCCCATTTATCAGGTAAAGACCTTAAAAATCTATGAAGCATAGATACAGTTGTATAGGTCTGACCATTTAGTTTTAGCTCAGATATTAATGAGGAAAATCTTTCAAATTGCTGAGTTAAAGTTTCTCCATTAATGTGAGCAAAAGTTTCATATTGTTGAGCCAAGATTTCTCTGGTGTTGGCAATCACCTCTTCAGTTCCTCCAAACTGTTCTTTTAGGCAGTCCCAAAGCTCTTTGGCACTATCACAATGTAATAGGCCAGAATAGATTTCATTTGGGAGTGCCATTGCCAACATAGAAATAGCTTTTGCATCAAGCTCAAGTTTTAGGAAATCATCATCAGTATAGTCTTTTGGTTCTTTTGGAATCTCTTCCTTAGTTTCAAGATTTATGTTTACTGGTTTATGGGGACCATATATCACAGATCTCCAACAACCTGTGTTGGTTTGTGACAAGGTGTGTGCCATTCTCTTTTTCCATATGTTATATTCATTTCTTACAAGCATGGCAGGTTTAGTGGCAGAACCAGTATTATGAGGATCCATTTTAAAGAGTATTGATTTGTCAAATATCTCTTAAAGTGATGGATGTTGAAAAAAGTGAGCTTATAATCCTTTATTGAATATCAACAAGAGCCTGTGTCTGATTCTCAATTTGTTAGATTGATATGTGATCAGATAAACCAGAGCTCTGATACCAATTGTTGGATCAGTGTATTTAGCTGCTCTTTTAGTTTGAACTTTCTAGTAGACACTTAAGTGTTTAGCAAGTTCTTTGTGAGTGTTAGCACAGCGGAATGTTTATGAGTTTATAGCTACACTTTGTCAACAGGAGTTATTACTCCCCCTGGAATCAAGAACTAATAAATGACAAGTGTTTATTGAGAATCTGAGTGTTGAATGAGAATGAAACACTTTGACAGATTCTCAGTAAACACGAAATGGAAATATAACAATAATAAGAGTTGAAGGATTTCTTGTATTAAAATCAATGTCTAAAACAGAAGGATGAATCCTTCTATTTATAGACTTTACAAATACATGAACCTTGCCAAAAAGCAAGTTCAGAAACAAGTTGCAGTCTTGGAACTTGTACATAAAGTAAAAAGAAATACTAAAGTATTAAACTACTGATATACAAGGGCGGTGGAAAAGATCTTCTTTAAGTACTGATGAATGACAAACTACTGATGAGTAGTTTGTCTTCAGCAGTTCTTCAGTTGAAGTGTCTGGTTTGAACTTCAGAACTTCTGATGACTTCTTCTTCAGTACTTCTGAATCTCTTCTTCAGCAGTTTGATTCCTTGTCTTCAGCAGTTCCATACTTAGAGTATTTTGACAGAAAGTGAATTAGACTAAGGTTTGCAAAAGTGGTTTCACCAATCCTTTTTGTCCTAACAGATGAGTTGACCTTTTATTCATTTATAACTAACAGTTATATATCTAAAGTTCAATGAAAATGTCAGTTTCACTAACAAGCTTACATTAGTTTTTGTTCTCATATTTATTTCTTGTATTTAAAATTAAAAACTGTAAAAGAAAATTTACTTCACAAATTATTTTAGCCATTACAATTGAATTTCCTGCTAATACAACAGTCATTGTAACCATAAACCATCACTAGAATTATATAAATTTTGTATTTAGCTTTAGCTTTGTATGCTAGAGCAAATAGTTCACCAATGAAACCTAATATATTGAAACAAGGAACTCTTTACTAGAAAAAAAATCTGTGTGTTGCTTGTGTTGAACGTAACAAAGCATCCCAACATAGTCCCTAAGACTCATAGATCCAAACCTAATGGAGTTGTTCTTTACAATTCAAGATCTCAATTAAACAATCACACCAAACCACCACCCCCGACCAAAAAAAACACCTACATACTATAGGAGGAGCTCTTCCAGAGGGGGCTGTTCATCAGATAATCCAGGGTTATGCCTTAACACCAACTGAGTAGGACCCACCACCAAATTCTATGGTGTCATTGTACCACCGCCTCCACCAATAAAGATAACAAAAGGAACCTCAATCAAGTAAAAACAAAAAAAAAAAAAAAAAACAAAATAGTTGAATTCTTGAAAGAAAACGTAGTGGAAATCAATATCTGAACTTTTCAATAATAGAGGATTAGAGAAACGGCGAGAGCGATTAATTGTGTGTAACAAAGAAAAAGGCTATTTATGTTATACTAGCAGGAACTCGCGCGTTGCGGCGGGGCTGCACGATATTTGGCTATATAATAGGTATGTATGTAATTGATATATTTAGTTGCATTTTCTTCAGCCATTCACGGGCCTTTCTTGACATGTGATTTATCAAAACACGGAGGTTGTCTTCCCATCGATTAATTGTAAAATTATGAACACTAACACATAGTAATTGGGATGGGAATGGTGGTGGTGATGCAAGTTTTATATGCATTCATATGATGAAGGGCATTTAACAATGCTTAAGCAACAAAAGCATGTAAAATTGGCTTCCTGCTGTGCATACTGCATGCATGATCACCTTATGAATTACTTTATGTATGCTTCATATATATATATATATTAATTGAATTAAAAAAAATTTCATTAAAACAAAATACGAAAGTTACATTACAATAGAAGGTAGACGGGCAACAAGCTGCGCCGCCACCCCTTTTTGGATAGCGAAACCTAGTCTACCAAAGACAAATCCTTGCCCCCCTGGAGATGAACTGTTGTTGTGGACGACCCGTTGGACCCTAGTCAAGAAACGAATAACTTCTGGTGCTAGGGAGCCAAAGGTATCAAAGGCCAAAGGGATAAAGACATGTTGGTTCTCTGCACAAGCTTTAGCATGCTTATCTACTTTCTTCGATTCCGCTTTTCTCGATGCTAGCCCAGCTACAAACCCTGTTTCCCTGAACCCAACCAAAGGAGATACCCCTGTGAGGTCCACGCAAGCATGTTTCCCCCTCTCCCAACCAAAGACAAGCAGATCTGCTGGTCGCAGGGTAGATCTCCCTTCCGCAGGGTCTGTGAGAAAATTTACAGGGGCCTCCTTTTTTGCGGAAATCCCAGCTCTTCTCAGGATGTCCCACAAAACGTCTCTCACCCAGTCATGCCGGTATTTGAACCCAGTGAGCTCTTTGCAATGGATTGCGTGCTCCCCCATATTTATCCATGCAAGCTTTACGGCAGATGGGGCATGTCTCATCTTCCGGATACATAGGGATCATCAACCGGTACTTGAGTATAGCCCTGTACTCTACTGCGGACATGCATTGACCCAAACCCTCAATCGGGATAACAGTCAAAAAATCCTGCGCATGAGGACCCTTTAGGCATTCAATCACCGCCTTCTGGCGGGAGGACAACTCAAAAACTTCTCCCAGGCTTTGAGCAGTTTTTGCTAAACAGAGCATTCGCCAAAGTTTTTTGTGGATTTGAGGGGGCGGTGTCCTTACTAGAAAAACCGCCAATATCAAAGTCTGGGAGATAGACATTTAAGCGTTCAAGCGCCTGTTGATAGTCGGGGTCTAGCCCGATGACCCCACTATTTCGAAGGATATGATCCTGAAGTTTCCAAGACTGAGCTCTAGACGCCACAAAGGCATAAACCCCAACATCTCGAGCTGAAAGGAGGCCCAAACCACCTAAACGCATCGGCAAGGATGCCAAGCGCCACTGGAGGTCCCCGAAGAAGGGGCCACCACACACAACTATATCTTCAATAGCCTCCCGGAGGCCATCATCGAAAAGGGATACCGCATCCACCATCAAGTGGGGTTGACAAGTTCGTAACCCAAAAAGTAACTTAGCGACCCCCATGCATGACCTGAGCAGCAGGAGTTCACTTTGGGGATCCCTAAGGCGGGGCAGGAGTTTCATAAGGTCAACCGCAACCGTAGCCCGCCGCCCTGCCAACTCCCCAATAAAGATAGGATCTCGGCTAACCGCCCCACCAAGGAGCTTAACCCCCCTCTCTGGTCTACCAATCCCTCTCGGGAAAAGCTCGTCCTGAACTTTCAGTCCATCACACGTCGGCCAAAAGACCTCTGTTTTCTTAATATTGAGATGAAGCCCTAGAGATGGCCCATGCACGTTGATAATGTCTAAAGCCTTAGCAACCTCAGCTGCGTTGCCTATAATCTTCCCATCATCCAAATACCAAGCATGAAACGGGAGGTTATAGTGTTCCTGAACCCGCATGATAAGGGGGTGTAAGGCAAGAGCAAAGAGAAGGGGCCCCAAAGGATCTCCTTGTTGCACTCCGGTAGTAGCTCCAATACAATCATTACCCACATACAGCCTAGCAGGCTGGGCGTAAAGGAATTGGACCCACGGATAGATAGACGGACATCGCTGGTGAACCTCTTGGAGAAAGGCTGTGTGGTCGACCATGTTGAAGGCATTGGAGAAGTCTACTGTAAGCAAAGCCAAGGAACCATCCGCATGAAAAGAGTTGAGGAACCTGTTGGCACTGTGAAGCACCGCCTCCGCCCCATTTGGTACCCCTACTCCAAATTGAAAGTCCCCCAGGTACTGGGCAATGCCTTTCCCAACCTTCTTCATTGCCACCTTAGAAGCCAACCTTCGCCAAATGCCCCCCACGACAATAGGCCGAATTCCATTATCGGGCTTCAATAAGGGGGTGAGGGGGGCCGAGGCAACCTACTCAGCAAGTGTCTTAGGGCAGGCTCCCCCAAGCCATAAGTTGACAACTTCAGTAATGGCCCCGAGCAAACCCGAGGAAGTCACCGAGCCTTCGCCACCAATAGCATCCAACAGGTGTTGGGCCCGTATCCCGTCCCTGCCGCAAGACGTCCCTTTAGGGAAAGATCGGATACATTTGAGCACACAATCCCCATCTACAGATAAAGCAGGCGAGGCGATAGGGCTAGAAGGAAGGATGGAGGCGGCATTCCAGGGTGTTTATCAATGAGGGCTTTCATGGTCGATTCACATAGAGGGGCAACCCCACTGGAGCACAAAACCTTAACCGCCGCCGTGAAATGCCCATCCCTGACTTTTCGAAGACATTGCTTTATATTAGGTTCTCTTTCATCGTCCTCTTCCCTTCTGACTTCTGCCCTAGGTACCCCAACCTCCCCCATGCTATCCAAGAGGGAAGAGACCAAGACCGCAAACCCAGACCCATCTTTCCATACTGCAAGCGCTTGCATGATGCTACTACACTGCAGAGATTTCCTGTTCCCTGATCTTCGCTCTTGTCTGGAGGACGGTCTGACCACCCTCAGGGTTAACCGCGGAAGCAATAGCAATTGGACCCAATTGTCAACCGAGCCTGGTGACGCAACCACTTTACGTAAGGCACCTGTTAACACTTGAGCGAACATCAGACGACAACTGGAGGGAATGCTTTTAACAGTTTGAATAGGGAGGGAAAAAACACGCTCGAGGAGGGAAACATCTCCAACCATCCCGGTTGGGTGACGTGGGTTTGCGTCGTCTACTGCTTGACATGGCTTTCGTATCCCAACAATGAAATCTTTGACATCTCCTAAGGCCATGGCGAACGATACAACCTCATTGTCATGCTTGCATCCCCTACTGAGAGCATGCATCACCATGCACCTCCCACATAACCATTTATCTCCTGCCTTGAGAACTTCCCCAACATCCAAAAAAAGGTCCAGATCCTTCGAGATAGCCTCCTTCATGGATACCTTTCGGTTTTCTGTCTTGAGGTGAGTGCTTTGCATGTGTTCCAGAAGGCGGAAAAATCCGCCAAACCCCGGTTTACCATCTTTACAATCGTGAAAATGTTTAAAGGGGCAGGCCCTTAAACCACTAACAGAGCCCTGCGCAGGACCTCCTGACTTGACATTACGGGCCTTCCTGGCAGGAGCCATGTGCGAATGCTAACCACCGAACTCGAGATGAGTTGGGGGGCAAAGAAACCAGCGAGCAAAAATCCTTTACTAGACGATGAGGGTAGCAACCACAAGTTGCCCCCCTCTAAGTGGGACCCCCCATAACTCCTTACTCCATTATTATTATTATTATTATTATTATTATTATTATTATATAGTAATTATTATTATTATTATAATCAACTTAATTAAATAGAAACTCTAAGTGGGATCAAAAGGAAAACCCCCAATACATAGCAAACATAAAGGGAAAGATTGGAAAAACGAGTATTTGTTTGAAATAAAACAGGTGGTCGAAAGACTTAGACAGGGGTCGAAAGAAACCGGTTGAAATGGTCGAATGAAAAGCTGGGGTCGAATGAAGGAGACGGTAGGTCGAAAGAAAGAAGGGGGCGAAGGAAGACACCAGAGGTCGAATGGTTTTCGGTTACGATTATGAAATCCCGACTAGCTGTTACAGAGGGTGAGGGTTCGGTGAGGGAAGGAGGTGGAGGGTCCGATTCTGGTGGGTGAAGCCAGACGGTGAGGGATAGAGGGAGGTGGAGGATGACGAGTGAGGGTGGATCTGCAGAGGGGTAGAATTGGAATTTCGTGAAAATTAGTAATTACATTCATATATTAAATGCAAAAACAAAACAATAATGTCTAAAATAATATCGTTACGTGGTAAGTTTTTTTACTAATGGCATTAGACTAATCATTGACTACAGGATGTGTTCGACTTACGTCATTACATAAAGTGATGACCAAACCATGAAAATTAAATAGGGCCAGACTCCAATACATATGCATCTAATTGTGCTCCAGCAGTTGACCTAAATAAAAGGACTTGGAATCGTGCTCAAGTAGACCTAAACTTCGAAATGTCTAGGAAAATTAATAGTTCATGGTAAGTTTCAAAGCTGAAAATGCACAACAACATAAACAATAAAAGGACATGGAAGATATTATGGCGCGTTTTGATGAAATTTGACTGCAATACTACAATGACAAACCAACATAAATCAAACATTCTTGATTCGTTCAATCAAAGACTCTTGTATAAACTTACGAATCATAATCTAATTAAAAATAGTTATCCACAATCACCGGTGACATGACTATCGTAGAATGAAAGATGAGCGACGAGCGTAAATTAGAACATATTAGGGTTTGATTGGAAGTTTTTTTTTACAATGCCAGCATGAGAAAAAGGAACATACAAATGTATTCCAAGAATCGTTGGTTTCTAACGTATGGATAAACTAATCCCATGAATGAAATTAAGAACATTATCATTAACGCTTGGAATCGTCGATCTGTGATCTATAATCGTATGATGGCATCTTAAAGAATTTAAACAGGCACGTCTCTATTAGGAAAATGGATGCATGAAGTACATGTTCTACATTTAGCTTTAAGAGTTGTTTTATTGGCAAATCATAAAGATAACCATAGGAGATATATTTATATAGAGATATATATACACATAGATATAGATTATTATTATTATTACTATTATTATTATTTTTGTTGTTGGTATTATTATTATTATTATAATAGATTTTTAGCAAAGTGGTAGCATTAATTTAAAAAAAAAGTAGAAAAATTGACTTATTGTTTTAAGTAATATTTGTGTAATTTCATGGTTTTTACGGATTGCATATAAGATCTACATTTAATATTGTTTTTTGATGTCATCTTATATGATGAATTTCCTAAAATCTTCTATGACATGGTGTTAAACTTTTCAAATGCTTTAGTTTAATATCATTATTTATTACTTTTAATAGGTTAAACAAGTTGATTTAATAGTTGTATTATTTTTTTTTCTTGAGAACTAAAATGAAATTACAATTTGACCCATTTAAATGAATATGAAATGACAATCTTACTCATCGAAAACCCATTCTAAGATCTTCTATGCCATGATGTTAAACTATTCAAATGCTTCAATGGTTTTAATACTATTATTAATTATTTTTAATAGATTAAACAAGTTGATTTAATAGTTGTATTGAATTTGTCTAGATAACTCAATGAAATTACAATTTTACACATTAAAATGAATATGAAATGACAATCTTACCCATCTACAACTCATTATATAGTAGTATAGATATAGATATGAAGAGTGCTAGTGGGAGAACTATGAGACAACTGAATTAAATGTGAAAATTATCAATTTTTACTCATCAATTTCGACTACTCAATTGACATATGGGAACCTCAAATTAATTTCTAAACTTTTAACCGATGAGAGCAATGAATTGGGAGTTTCAATCTGAGATAATGAAATGCGTGTTTCAAAAAACATAGTCTGTTGCTTCAATAGTATTAATGCCTTCATAATGAATGGTTTTTCTTAATGTTGAACAGTTACAAAATGCACACCACGCCAATGGCGGAAACACATGGTGCAACGCTCGAAAGCATATCAAAGTCAAGATTAACACAAACTATATTAATTAGAAAAGATCATTTCATTAAGATGTCGAAAAAGAGTACATTTTCATAAACATTACACAAAACAACATACATGAAGTTCAACATGGGGTTTTCCGTTTATGTCCTAACCCAATGGCGAATATAGATGAAACCCCCGACTAGTGCCCGACATCCCAAATTCCACCGTGCTAGCCTCATATCTATGCAGCACTTAGTTACCTGAAAATATGTTTAAAAAGACGTCAATATATAAAATATTGGTGAGTTCACAGGTTTTAGTTCCATAACAACAAAACATTTTAATAACAACATGTGCGGAACAAACACAAGTAGTGACCTTTGTAAAGAGTAGCTAACTCCTACAAACTATGACGAGCAATCCCTTGAGCCCATAACCAAACCAAGACTAATAAATGCCCCGCGAGCAGAAGTTGTTTCTCGGTAAATAACAACTTAGTTCAAAATACGTGCACCCCTGGCATACACAGTTGCATAATCGACGCTATCGATTAGGGGTGGGCCTTGTCAGGCACCAATAGTACTATCCAAATATTCCTTCGGTTCTCGATTTCACACACACAACACACGAGTAAATGGTACAGTAGGCGAGGACTCACCCCGAGTGGCGTACAACAAACCCAAGTACTCATCATACCACTTATCACATTTTAACATTTAAAAACATTTTGACATGCAAAAACATTTAACAAAACATATCTTTCCCCCAAAACAAAAATAGTAAAAAGGGGTCGTGAAACTCACCTTAATTTCCTTGATTAGCTAGAAAACAAAACCCGAAGCTTTGACCGACTTCCTCATGTCCTAATTACCAACAAAGGACACCTTAAAAGTCTATCACATATAAGCCTAGCTTATTTTCTGGTAAAAAAATAGTTTATTTAACTACCTAGACTCGCGTGTACTAATGTAACACCCCAACCGATGGCGGAAACATCGAGGTGTCACGTAGTGACGATTGTTCAATAGCTCATGGACTAAAGTGTAAATTTGAATACATTGATTAAATAATTTATTACATTGAAATGAAATTACAGGATACAATAATCCTAAAGTGACAAGTCTAACTGAAATACAATGTAGACAAGACTGAAATATAAAATCCAAAAGCCTAAAAGAAGCGTCTCAAAACAACCTGAAACATGTACAAAATATTTTGGTCAATACAAAAATTGTATTGGTGAGCATACCCTGTTTAAATAAATATAGTAGAAAAGTGTTTAGCAATTCATGTGCGGTACCATTTGCAATTATGTAATAAGTAATATCCGTTCAAAACCAAACCTGAGAATAATGACTAACACATGACTAACCAACTGAATAATGAATTAACAAGACAATGACCAAGATTCTCTCAACAGAGTCTCAAGGGGGTATACCATAGTACTATTCATTGAAAAGCTAGGCCGTCCAGCGGTTAATGATTTTGACAAGTCATAGACACACCAATTAACATAAAGCAAACACACATGAGAATTGCATTAAGTATAAGAAATTGAAACTTGATTAATATATAGGTACATGAGTCACCCCAAAGTAGTAAAACAGTAAAAAGGGGAAAGATATACTCACAGTTTGCGAAAGCGATTAAGATCCAAATTAAGCGGTCGTGAGCTAAGTAATGGGAATTCCGAGGAATTCAACCTATAATGTGTAAGAATACTAATAAGGAAATGTCTAAAAATTCTACGGTAACTAGGGTCTAAGGCATTAGGGTTTGCTAAGTCGATTTGGGGAATTAGAGTTTTTATAATAAGTCGCGTTAATGTAAAAGTTGTATTTCACAAAAAAAATATATGAAAGGTTGTGAATGTGGTTTAAATAATATAACTATTACCTATTTGAATATTTAGACGTAAACATATTTGAATAATTAAGGCAAAATCATTTAGTTAATTACTCTAACTAATTATTGTAAATAATTATGATAATCATAAATATTGAAATAAATAATTATGAGTTACACGATGATCCGACAAATAAATATTAAAACTTTCCAACATAAGAAATATTTCTATTTTATAAGAAAAGTATTTATAAAATAGATGTTGTAATAGTATAAATAAATAAACGTTTAATTATGTCGTAATTGATAAATGATACTAATAATACAAGACATGATCCAAAAATGCTATTTTTATTGAAAATGGATGATTTCTGATGTAAATCAATGAAGATAACTTTCCCATAATTTTTATAAAATTATTTATATTTAAAACTGATTTAATGAGATTAAATCATGTTTAAATGATTAAAAATAGGAAAATCAATAAAATTAAATGTTTTCTGAACAATAATTTTTATATCAGTTCTTGATGATGAGAAATAATTACCTAAAAAGTTTGAGATTAAAATCATTAAAAATGAATTTTTTATCAATTAAATATGATTAAAACAATTTAAATTAATAAAAATATGAAAATAAAGTATTTTTCAGAAAATAAAAATATGATAATTTTCTATGAAGTGTCAAGATACTACACCTAAAATTTTATAATTTTTGGACAAAATATGAATTTATTATGAATATTTTGAGATTTAAACCTATTATGTGAATTTAATAATTAAAAAAAACAAAAATGAAAGAAAACCAAAAAAAATCGGCCTTAGTGGGAATCGAACTCGGCTACACAGGTTAACATAGACAACCTGTTACCACTACACCAAGGCACACGTTTGCTGAAATGTTTGGGATTCAATTATACTTAAACATATGCCAAGAAGTCATCTTCTTCTTCCCCAAATTCTACAACTTAGAACCCTAACCCTAGGTTTTATAATAACCCGACACGGAGCTGTTTTGGCGTCAAAACCAAGGGGCTATTGAGCGACTACCAACAATAAATAGAATGGCAACAAGAATGGACACTTACACCAACGTTTGATGCTCGAAAATGAGGCAACTAGTTCGAAGTTTTGAGGTGAAATTCCAAGCGATTAAAGTCGCGTTTTGATTCAGATTTATGTGGGTTTCTGCTGTGAACAGTTTGGTGAACGGTTTAGGATAGAGAGTTTATAGGGTGACGGTTCCAAAACATTGAGTTTTGATGGGTTCTTTAAGGCCGACGGTTACACACTCATTAACCCGATTATTGCACGACTTTAACTCATTTAAATGCGTTATAATGGCAAGAATTGATGGAGAAACGTTTTGATACAATAACCGATCAAAGTTTCTTGATAAAAATGCTTTATTGGGTTCGCCGGATTGTTTTTCCGGCCGCCGGACTTTAACCGGAAAAAAAAAACGTGGGAACCAGGGGATGAGAAACATTCTTGTTTTAAAATTTTTGTACATTGGCAAATATGGTCCCTTATGTTCTAACTAGGTTAGTTATATATAACTAAGTTAATTTTTTTCTTTTATAAACCTTAACCAAGTTAACTAGATTTAACTTAAAACTTTTATAAAACTCTTTTTTTTTATAGAAGTTTTTACGAACACGTTTTGACATACGCATTCGATTAAAATTCACATCCAATCCATAATAAATATAAACGATAATAATTTTTTTTTAGTTTACCCTAAAATTAAATTTGAAAACGACTAAACCAACAGGGATTATATTAGAAATATTTGAAGGGCTATTATTGTCAATCGGGTGAAACACGAGGGTGACGAATGTCACAGTCTCCCCTACTTTAGAAAATTTCGTCTCGAAATTTGTTGCAAGTGGGGGTTTCTATGAACCTAAAGGCATTGTAAAAGTCAAGTAAGTTTTAAAAAAAAATCACATCATTCATGTTTTGATAAATTTTAAAGTAGTTGTCTAATATCCAAAGTAAGAGTTTCAAAATCTTTGACAGTTGACCCGAGGTTAGGAAGTTGAGAGTTTAAATGAGAAAGGGGTTTGGGAATGTGTAACTGGCGAGGGGCAATGGTACTATTGAAGGTAGTCTCCCCTACTTTAGAAAAGTTTCTGACTAACTATTATTAGAGACAGGCAACAGGGTTTCGACTAACAGAAAGTGTAAGTGTATACAAGGTTTAAGGTTTTCTATAGAGGTTGTCAACAAGGAAGGCTCCAATAAACTAATTGAAGCTTATGCAAAATGTTCTTATTGAAAATGATAGCCGTTAGTCAACGATCTAATGAAGAGGTAATTATAAAGTAATAGGTAGGTTCTTGGTTAGACTCCTAGTCCGCTCCCGCAGTATCGTTTATGCTTATATATAGGGTGTACCACAGCTAACCCACCACACTCCCGATACTTTGGATTCGTACTGATTGTCTACCAACATCCTAGATAGAATTACACACCACCCCCATGTACCTGTAAGCCCATGATTGCGTTCCGGACCGTAATCATCGATTTACCTTACACTAGGGTGTTATGCTTTTCCATAACCCTAACATGAAACAAACGTGTGCAACCACTATGTAATAGCCACTGTAATAAAATGATGTTCAATCAAGACATGGTTAGAGGTTCTTCCCTTCCGGGTTTTCCCTTTAACCGGTAGTTTCTGTTCACAGCGTTGACTCTAAACACTCATATTGATAGACCCTGAGGTTTACACCGTTCCCCTCGGATTGAAGAAATACTCTAATCCGAGTCGTATGTGGGCACCGGCTTAGATCTCATACGGGTTATCAACTATTATGTTCGTTGGCCATGATGATGAACAAAATAATGTAAAGTATAACAGGGTTTTGCTCAAAACAGGAAAGAAAATATGCATACCAAATATGCGTTCAAGTAAGTATATAAGTATAGTATAAAATTCCGACTGAAAGAATAGTATAATATAATTCGAGTAAATCGCACAATTGCACAAAATGAAAGTAAACGAGTTGTATTAATGCAAATAGTCAATGTGAAAATAGTCACAAATAACGTGTTAGAAATAACTATGAATAAAAATGATGCAAGAATAAAATAATGAAATTTACGGCAATTGAATGTGCACGGAACGGGTGTATAACCTACTGGCATGTGATTTAAAATCTAGTAATTTTACATATATGCGTTATACTATAAAAGACATTTAGCAACATTCTGATAAAAAGATATGTCCATTGTTTTGTTAAACCAAAAGTTTTGCAACTGAAAGTGTATAAGTGTAAAAGGTAAATTTTCACAGTTTACTCGGCTTTGTGATATTGTTGAAAGAATAGTAGTGATGCATGATAATAAATTTTTTTAGAAATCGGAGTGTGTTTTAGATTCAAAACAGGTTTATTTGCAAAATCTTCGTAAATACACATTTTCATGTGTTTACGAGAAGTCGAGTTTGAAAAACATTATAAAGCTTATTATTAGTTGCAAATTTTTCCCGAAAACATATATTGAATACGTCAAAAGGTTTACATTTGACCTTTAAAATATGCAATAAATGCAAAATGAAACCATTTTATGAAGTATGTGTAAATCGAATGTGTTTCAAAAGACCAAGATTTAAAATGACGTGAATGATAAAATTAACGTATGTAATAGATTACCAATATTTAAGAAAATTCATAATCAACGAGATGTAGAAATAGATCCTTGAGATGTGGATTTCACTCCTAACTCAAAGATGTATGTCAAAATTGAAAACGATTGTGGAATGAAACCAATCACTAAGTTAAGGATATCACTCCCAGCTTAGTGGTTAAGTTTCTTTTTGAAGGAAATACTCTTTGAGGTGTGGGTGTCACTCCTATCTCAAAGATATATTCCTAAGATAAATAACCTATAGAGGAGTGAAACTAATCACCAAGGTATGGATACCACTCCTAACTTGATGATATCGTTTCGTTTGTGAAATACGAGTGTCTTCTTTGCCAAGCAAAATATCGAAAGAATAACGAGAAATAATCATAACGAAAATATCTTGAAAGAAAATAATAGGAAATAAGTGAAATATAAACGAGAGGACTCGTGAAAGTAAGCTTAGTTATAGTCTAGGCTAAAAGGCATTCTAATAACCTAATTCCCTATAACCATGGCTCTGATACCAATCTGTAACACCCCAACCGATGGCGGAAACATCGAGGTGTCACGTAGTGACGATTGTTCAATAGCTCATGGACTAAAGTGTAAATTTGAATACATTGATTAAATAATTTATTACATTGAAATGAAATTACAGGATACAATAATCCTAAAGTGACAAGTCTAACTGAAATACAATGTAGACAAGACTGAAATATAAAATCCAAAAGCCTAAAAGAAGCGTCTCAAAACAACCTGAAACATGTACAAAATATTTTGGTCAATACAAAAAATTGTATTGGTGAGCATACCCTGTTTAAATAAATATAGTAGAAAAGTGTTTAGCAATTCATGTGCGGTACCATTTGCAATTATGTAATAAGTAATATCCGTTCAAAACCAAACCTGAGAATAATGACTAACACATGACTAACCAACTGAATAATGAATTAACAAGACAATGACCAAGATTCTCTCAACAGAGTCTCAAGGGGGTATACCATAGTACTATTCATTGAAAAGCTAGGCCGTCCAGCGGTTAATGATTTTGACAAGTCATAGACACACCAATTAACATAAAGCAAACACACATGAGAATTGCATTAAGTATAAGAAATTGAAACTTGATTAATATATAGGTACATGAGTCACCCCAAAGTAGTAAAACAGTAAAAAGGGGAAAGATATACTCACAGTTTGCGAAAGCGATTAAGATCCAACTTAAGCGGTCGTGAGCTAAGTAATGGGAATTCCGAGGAATTCAACCTATAATGTGTAAGAATACTAATAAGGAAATGTCTAAAAAGTCTACGGTAACTAGGGTCTAAGGCATTAGGGTTTGCTAAGTCGATTTGGGAATTAGAGTTTTTATAATAAGTCGCGTTAATGTAAAAGTTGTATTTCACAAAAAAAAATATATGAAAGGTTGTGAATGTGGTTTAAATAATATAACTATTACCTATTTGAATATTTAGACGTAAACATATTTGAATAATTAAGGCAAAATCATTTAGTTAATTACTCTAACTAATTATTGTAAATAATTATGATAATCATAAATATTGAAATAAATAATTATGAGTTACACGATGATCCGACAAATAAATATTAAAACTTTCCAACATAAGAAATATTTCTATTTTATAAAAAAAGTATTTATAAAATAGATGTTGTAATAGTATAAATAAATAAACGTTTAATTATGTCGTAATTGATAAATGATACTAATAATACAAGACATGATCCAAAAATGCTATTTTTATTGAAAATGGATGATTTCTGATGTAAATCAATGAAGATAACTTTCCCATAATTTTTATAAAATTATTTATATTTAAAACTGATTTAATGAGATTAAATCATGTTTAAATGATTAAAAATAGGAAAATCAATAAAATTAAATGTTTTCTGAACCAATAATTTTTATATCAGTTCTTGATGATGAGAAATAATTACCTAAAAAGTTTGAGATTAAAATCATTAAAAATGAATTTTTTATCAATTAAATATGATTAAAACAATTTAAATTAATAAAAATATGAAAATAAAGTATTTTTCAGAAAATAAAAATATGATAATTTTCTATGAAGTGTCAAGATACTACACCTAAAATTTTATAATTTTTGGACAAAATATGAATTTATTATGAATATTTTGAGATTTAAACCTATTATGTGAATTTAATAATTAAAAAAAACGAAAATGAAAGAAAACCAAAAAAATCGGCCTTAGTGGGAATTGAACTCGGCTACACAGGTTAACATAGACAACCTGTTACCACTACACCAAGGCACATGTTTGCTGAAATGTTTGGGATTCAATTATACTTAAACATATGCCAAGAAGTCATCTTCTTCTTCCCCAAATTCTACAACTTAGAACCCTAACCCTAGGTTTTATAATAACCCGACACGGAGCTGTTTTGGCGTCAAAACAAATGGGCTATTGAGCGACTACCAACAATAAATAGAATGGCAACAAGAATGGACACTTACACCAACGTTTGATGCTCGAAAATGAGGCAACTAGTTCGAAGTTTTGAGGTGAAATTCCAAGCGATTAAAGTCGCATTTTGATTCAGATTTATGTGGGTTTCTGCTGTGAACAGTTTGGTGAACGGTTTAGGATAGAGAGTTTATAGGGTGACGGTTCCAAAACATTGAGTTTTGATGGGTTCTTTAAGGCCGACGGTTACACACTCATTAACCCGATTATTGCACGACTTTAACTCATTTAAATGCGTTATAATGGCAAGAATTGATGGAGAAACGTTTTGATACAATAACCGATCAAAGTTTCTTGATAAAAATGCTTTATTGGGTTCGCCGGATTGTTTTTCCGGCCGCCGGACTTTAACCGGAAAAAAAAAACGTGGGAACCAGGGGATGAGAAACATTCTTGTTTTAAAATTTTTGTACATTGGCAAATATGGTCCCTTATGTTCTAACTAGGTTAGTTATATATAACTAAGTTAATTTTTTTCTTTTATAAACCTTAACCAAGTTAACTAGATTTAACTTAAAACTTTTATAAAACTCTTTTTTTTATAGAAGTTTTTACGAACACGTTTTGACATACGCATTCGATTAAAACTCACATCCAATCCATAATAAATATAAACGATAATAATTTTTTTTTTAGTTTACCCTAAAATTAAATTTGAAAACGACTAAACCAACAGGGATTATATTAGAAATATTTGAAGGGCTATTATTGTCAATCGGGTGAAACACGAGGGTGACGAATGTCACAACTAACTCAAGTCCTTATGTGTTTAACTCGATAAACCGATCGTGACTTATCATAATTCAGGTGTTCACATATGACATAACACCCAAGTTGTGCACCTGTTACTATTCGCGTGTAAACCATGTTGGACTACTACTACGAAACGTATAATTCATCTCGAGTCATAGCTCGTCTCGTAAACCAGATAAATGTAATTGTCTTGTATAGTTACTTTAGAAAATACTCCTTGAGAAAGTACAAATATAGTTATTAAAGCGATTAATAGCAATTATTACTTCTTCCACAAAATCCGAGTATTTTAGAGATTTCGAAATTTCGCATTTTATAAAAAGGTTCCCAAGTAATTCAAGCGTTTATGTGTTTTTGAGTCCGAACAACAAACATTGTTTAATTGTCAAAGACCTTTGAAAGTCAATTGCATTTGACACTCGGTAAGTACTACATATTTGCTTTGGAAATATTGTGCGAGATTTACCAATAATATTTCAAACAATCATTTGTCAAAGACGTTTCGATTTTGTATAAAACTCACTTGAGAAATTTACTTATAAAAACATACACGACAATATCCGTTTCGTTGCACTTCGAATTTTATAAAATTTCGGCAGAGTTTCCTCTGTTTTTGTATGAACCAGACAACATAAGTTGTCTACAAATTTCCCAAAAACCAATTCTAAACACAAGACAATACATTTATCCGCAACTTTCCGAATCAAATGAGACTTAATACATTTCGATGATATTTATATAAACTACCTATTTATATAAATATACACATATATATACATATAATCCAATAGTTTTAGTCCAACGACAAAACACAAGGTCACGTTTTTAATATACAAATTTAGCGTTTGTTACATTGTCGGTTCGTTCGCGAGTTAACACCATTTATTATTCGTATTCATAGTTTATAAATATGTATTTATAAATACAATCGAGATAATAAATACGAAATAGTTATACCGAAAATCATGCGCCTGCATCCCGATCTACACGTCAACGAACCGGATTTGATCGTTGACCAGGTTTAACCGCAGTTGACTGAGTCGACTCGGTTTGACCGAGTTTAACCAACTTCAACTGGGTTTGACCGAATCTATTGAGTGGTTTGACCGCATTAGATCTAACCCGAACTGGACCCTCTCGACCCGAGACCAGAACCGCAGCCAAAACCTTACCTGCACTATGAGTCAAGCCCGACAACGAACAGAAAGGAACCCCAAACTCGACCAGTGACTGACCAGGATGAACCATGCTAACCCAAACTATACAGATCGGGTTGCAACAACAACCCCTACATCCGTCACTACCAACCACCACCTGGATCTACTACCGAGAACCATCACAGCCGACATCCACCATCAGCCGACCACTATAAACCTTCAGACCAGACCCCATAACTGAAAACCCTCACCAAACTTCCACCAAACAACAACCATAACTAACCCGTCACGCACAGCCACCAAAAGCACCACATGCCGCCATCATTGCCAACCACTTGGACCACCATTTTAATACCCACTACTGTTCACCACCACCGAAAACCACCTTAACCCGGAACCACCATCGACCGTCTGTCGTCAAGGGTCATACAAAACCTAAATAACCTAGGTAGCCAGGGTAAGTAGGGAATATCGAATCCACGAGGAGCATGTGGTTAGCGTCACAATGGTTGTTTATTTGTCTAAGCTAGCTAACTTTATCTTTTTGTTTGTTTTATAAAAAATGTTGAAATGATAACAAAATAATTTAAATAAATAATAAAGATAAATATAACTTCCACCCGGGATCCTATTTGTATAATCTTGCAACCTATTCGATTTAACTACAAGAACACCACATAGACATGACCTTGGTTATCCTGTCACAATAACTAGCTATCCTGTCACAATAACTATTCAGATTGAAATAATAACTAGGGACATGTTTTCAACATAAACCGTACGCCTAGTTATCCCTATACAAATATCAACCAACCTCCCTATGATGCCAGAAATCACAGTTAATAGATAAATTGGTTCAAATATAAGCAAGGTTTATTCAATCCAACACAAGTAGTAAAAATACTAGTTCATACATAATCAAAACGAGTTCATAATATAAAATCAATACAAAGATTCACCCGGGGGAAATCACGAATAACTTAACCGCTCATGATTATGGTAGAAGCCTTCATCTTCTTTATTTCTCTGTCTTCGTCTTCTGCTATGCGTGATCTCCTAGGCAGCCAAAAGGCCCCTGCCTTTGTCGAACTCCTTTTGTGTGATGCCCTGACAGAGCAGCCGTCTTGAACCCTTTAATCGATACAAGGGTTTTTCTTTTGTGGCCCACTTACGTAACTAACATTAATCAGCCCAATAGCCTTTGATTCCAATCCAAAAATTACTAAAGATAACTTCATTTGTCATTCTGTGAAACAATAATCAATTAAATAATTATATGATTTGAGAACCGAATATGCGTAACAATGAATGATTGTATGGACTTAGATTAATATGTTTCGACACTTTAGTCTTGTATTATTAATAACATAATTTTACAAAATACTTTATACTAAAATCAATATAGATTTATTAAATAAATTCTATTTAAAATGCACCGATTAAACACTAAAATATATACAAAACTAAAATATTAACAAGGTGTGTTTCACAACACATCACACCCCCACACTTATCTTTTTTCGTCTCGAAAAAATTATATACACTATGCTCAAGACATTATCAAAGACTAGCACTTCAGTCGCTCCATCATACCTTAGCTAAGATCCAAAGTCATACCCCATTTATAGATCAGCATTAGATGTGTTAATTCAGCAAGTCAAATTGATTTCCATTTAAAAACAGAATTACCCTGACTATACCTAACATGCTTCCGGCTTTTATTTTCATACAACACACCCCTCACAATTTTTCACTCTACTCAATTTATATCTGGACTAGCATGTAATGCGCTAGTATTATTCACTCAAAACCAAACATGTAACTTTGTTATCATAGGCTTGTATAACAATCACACCTCAACTGTAGACAATGCACATATCTAAAGGACTTACGGGTTTTGGGCTTAGGGTAAAGGTAGGATAGATTTGGCTAACAATTGGTTTAAAAACAAAGGTTTCAACATGCTTGAATGATCATCCTTATTCACAAAGCACCATAATACAATAATCACACAACTTTGGGCATATTTGACCCATAACACATACTTCTATTTTTTTTCTTTTTTTTTCACTTTTTTTTTCACACATATTTTTTTTTCTCTAATACATAAACACAATCACTTAACACTTTGGATGTCATCAACACTTGGTAAAGGTACTGGTTTATTCGGGTGATTATATGGTTTAGCAAACGAAAGGATATAAAGCTCAAAGTTGGCTACTAATGGTAATATTATTGGGTAAACCGGTTAACACAAAACAAAAAAGGGGTATCAAAAGAAAAGGGGAAATCCTAGATTGCCTTTATCATCTACGTGCATATCTAGTCTACAACCTCAGCATGTATCAAATCACACAAGTTCTGTTACAGAGAAACATTTGGCCTACTCTCAACAAACGAAAATATATATAAATTAATCTATCATCTAGTAGGCTCAAGATCTCACCAAAGTGTGGAAATGGGTTACCGATGTGTGCATGCATTTATTACCAATAGCTTGTTAAATCTAGTTAGGAAATTCTAAACTTTTTTTCTTAAAAATACCTGCTGAAAACGGTTCATATTACTTTTCCACAAATTAGACCATGACTAAGGACATACTGCCAAAACAATCAAGAAACCACTGATATGTACTGAAAGACCTGCTTTATGTCTGATTAGAATGCTTTTTTAGGAACAATTTTCAAGACATTTTCAATTTTTTTTTTTTTTTTAGACTCAAGACTAAATAAAAACGAAGTTTCCCCACCCCCACACTTGAACGACACATTGTCCTCAATGTAAGATAGGGAATAAAATAAAGCAGAAATAAAAAATAAAATACAACAGTAAAAGGAACAGACTCCCCTGGATAAGCAATACGCGTATGAGTCTCTGCAGTTCCTCCCAATCGAGCCGTATAGCATTTCATTCGCGGCCGATAAACAAACCTGAAACTAAGAAACAAGAAAAAAAACAAAACAAACAAATCGGGATACCTGCAAACATTAGTGGTTTCCAGATCGTCCCTGCCCGAATGGAGATTGAGTACGGGCCGGGCAATCTATTCTTGCAATTCAAATCATAACAAGCAATCCCATGACTCCAACAAAAATAAAACCGACTCGAACAGACTCGAAAATAAAAAAAATAAAAAAATAAAATAAAACAAATAAATATACAAAATATACAAAAATCATACCTGATGTTCATTCATGGTGGTCTCAAAGAACATTTGCCTACCGCATTCCCGATGTAAGCTCGGTAATTAACATGCCATATCCAGACTTGCTTTTGCATGCGGGGCACGATTATAAAGTAAACGCGGGTACATTTCTTACTAGTTTGCCCAATGTCTTGCATTATCCCCTTCTTAATCTTTGATCTCAAACCCCCATCCCCAACTGTGTTAGTTGCAATGATCACTACAGAAAGCGATTCGTGAGAAACTTGGGTCGCCTCAACCACCAGGTCTTCAAGAGGTTCTAAGTCTTTAGTTGGGTATAAACATACAATTTCAAGTTTAGGAAGACTTACACCCTCTTCTTTTCCTTCTTCGTCAACTACAACTGATACTTCTTGTGTTTCTCCAACAAATAAAGGAATTGATGTGGTGTTCTCCTTTACAACCTTCCATGATGCAATTTGTTCATCTGTTTGGTTCAATTGTTGGACTATAGCCTCATGTCTCAACTTTCTCTCCTGCATCATCTCCTTCATCAAATCCCTGATTTCATTTAATTTAGAATTTTGGTGATTATAATCTTCATGGTAGATTGAGAATGACATCCTCTCAGGTTCATAATCATCACAATCCCAATTCGGCTCACAGTTGTAGTTGATATTTGACTGATAGTATCCATGGTATGTGTAACTCGACTTCATTTTTTCTTTCCAAAACATTGGATCTTTCCAAAACACTGGGCAATCCTCATATATGTGAATTTTCCCGCAACACTTGCATAACTGATAAGATCCATCCATGATCCAAAGACTTTACTTCCTGCACAAACTAAAATACCCGCGTAAAAACGAACAAATGGAATAAAAAAAATAAAAAAAATCTTTTTTTTTAAAGCAAACAAAAAAAAAATCAAACAAAACCTACAACACCAAGCGCACTAGCTCCCCGGCAACGGCGCCATTTGATGACCGTCTGTCGTCAAGGGTCATACAAAACCTAAATAACCTAGGTAGCCAGGGTAAGTAGGGAATATCGAATCCACGAGGAGCATGTGGTTAGCGTCATAATGGTTGTTTATTTGTCTAAGCTAGCTAACTTTATCTTTTTGTTTGTTTTATAAAAAATGTTGAAATGATAACAAAATAATTTAAATAAATAATAAAGATAAATATAACTTCCACCCGGGATTCTATTTGTATAATCTTGCAACCTATTCGATTTAACTACAAGAACACCACATAGACATGGCCTTGGTTATCCTGTCACAATAACTAGCTATCCTGTCACAATAACTATTCAGATTGAAATAATAACTAGGGACATGTTTTCAACATAAACCGTACGCCTAGTTATCCCTATACAAATATCAACCAACCTCCCTATGATGCCAGAAATCACAGTTAATAGATAAATTGGTTCAAATATAAGCAAGGTTTATTCAATCCAACACAAGTAGTAAAAATACTAGTTCATACATAATCAAAACGAGTTCATAATATAAAATCAATACAAAGATTCACCCAGGGGAAATCACGAATAACTTAACCGCTCATGATTATGGTAGAAGCCTTCATCTTCTTTATTTCTCTGTCTTCGTCTTCTGCTGTGCGTGATCTCCTAGGCAGCCAAAAGGCCCCTGCCTTCGTCGAACTCCTTTTGTGTGATGCCCTGACAGAGCAGCCGGCTTGAACCCTTTAATCGATACAAGGGTTTTTCTTTTGTGGCCCACTTACGTAACTAACATTAATCAGCCCAATAGCCCTTGATTCCAATCCAAAAATTACTAAAGATAACTTCATTTGTCATTCTGTGAAACAATAATCAATTAAATAATTATATGATTTGAGAACCGAATATGCGTAACAATGAATGATTGTATGGACTTAGATTAATATGTTTCGACACTTTAGTCTTGTATTATTAACTAGCTAATTACCCCGGGAAGGTCCCGGGGTTGAAAAATTTAATATGATTTAATAAAAAATGATAAAAGAAGAAAACTCAAATCATGAAAAGAGTAAATAACTTAAACATAATCAATCTTAGTTAAAAAAACATTTATTTAAAAAGTTAAATAAAAAAAAAGCATAAACCATATTAAACATAATACAGTATTAAAAGGATAACTTTCAACATATCATCTTCACGTAATTTAAAATATGTTACAATTTGACTTTGACTTATATAGATGTAGAATTCATGATGGGGGTTGAAAAATATATACATTCTAATAATACTAATACTAATAGTAATAATTATCACTCTTGTCATTAAATAAATAAAAAAATAACCTTGCTATAAGGTGACACCATGTGTTGCAGTGTTGCGCGATTCTTTCTCCTAGCTTCTCTTGATGAAGTATATCTAATTATCTATCCATCTTTAGAAGAGTAAAATTTCAATGATAGCATGGCGATTGAGCTAAATTTCAACATCGTAGATAAGAACCTGGTTTAAAAGAAAAAAAAACATGATTAATGAATAACATGAACACTTTGTGTTTTTTTTTTCTGTATGAACATAACCCCACAAAAAATAGTCGTTTTTTTCTCCGTTTTTTATATAGAACTATGGTACTTATTGGAAAGATAATAAAACGCTCGTTAATTTGGTGTAATTTTTTTTATTTAAAAAATCTCGAATATAAAAGATATTAACGTTTAAAAATTATGGGAGGAACATAAGAGAGAAAAATTTAAATTTGTTTTTAAGTTGTTTTTTCCTAAAATAACTCAATTTAAGTTTAGTAATTGAGAATTGAGAGATAGAGAGATTAATGTAGGGTTTTATGTTTATCTTTTTTTTTTAGTTAAAAAGGAAATAATTCAAAAACACTAAAGCTTTCAATTATGATGCCACGTGGCAGTTTCATGGAGAGGTTGAAGGCACCATTGCACGCCACGTCAGCAATGTTCAATTCTTTTATATATATTAATAGATAACATAATTTTACAAAATACTTTATACTAAAATCAATATAGATTTATTAAATAAATTCTATTTAAAATGCACCGATTAAACACTAAAATATATACAAAACTAAAATATTAACAAGGTGTGTTTCACAACACATCAACCGCCATCGTGACCGTCACAACCTTCACAGACACCACCACCTCCGTCGGCTTCTTTCCACCCGACGACCACCAACGAAACCATCACCATTACTCTGCCAGCCCCCTTAAACCCACCATCGGACCATCTCCACTGTGACGACCACCAAACACCTCAGATCCATCACGATCAGACCTCAAGCATCCCATGGACGCCTTTACAGCCACAACCATCACCACCACTAGTGCTATCCCCCCACCACAGCCCGTGTTTGGGCCTAAAACTATCACGCGGCCACCACCAGAGATGGTGGGGTCGGCTGTTGTCCGAAGAGAGGAAAGGGAGAGGCCGAGAGAGAGATGGAGGGGTGTGTAGAGAGAGAAAGAGAGAGAGAGAGAGAGAGGGGGGGTCAAAGATATGACAACCTGCACCCTTCATTGTTCATAAATGTGCATAATTGGTCCCTCAACTATTTCAAAATTTTCATTTTTAACCCTCCTATTTTAATAGGACCAAAAGTCACAATTTAATAAAACTTATAATTTTTATAAGTAAAAGTATTGCACGTTTTATACTCACATCTACACCCGAGCACGTATGTTTCAGACCTTGATACTCAAAACCCGTAATCTTCGGTCCTAAAACAACTTAGAAACTAAAGAAAACAAGTCCGGAACTTAAAATTTATTTAAATTAGAAAATTTGATTTTTTTAGTTCTCGCGGTCTGCGAAGAAAGTCAAATAGTCAAAGTTCTGGTCAAAGTCTTAGTCAAACAGTCAAAGTCCTAGTCAAATAGTCAATTCATCATAAAACCTTACTTTATGGTGTTGACCAATTTTAATGGCTAATTGAATCTAAAACTAGTATAAAAACCCACCTATGAACCATTACACTTGCCACCTCTAAATCGATTGTTTCAATCCGATTAAACTTTCCCTCATACTTTTCTTCTATAGTCTATTACTTCTACAATTGAAGCTTTGATTATAAGCTCTTGTAATTGGCGAATTGGAAGCATGATATTCTTTCTTTTTTTTTTTTTTTGGATTTCTTATTTCTTCAAATTGGACTAGCTACGTTGTTGAGTCTTTGGGATTCGCCTCACATACATTTACAACGCTTAGAGGATAATTCAGCTTAGCGAATGTGAGTTTACATAGCCCCTTTTTCTGTTTTACATTTTGGGGTGAAACATGTTTAAACATTTTATACACTATCATTTACTCATTCTTACATTGTTGAAACTTGTGATTCAATTACACTATCATTTACTCATTCTATCATTTGACTGTAACAAAAAGACACAGTACAATCATTAACATTGATCAAGCCGCCTGTTTAGATTATAGCACTATAGGTCTGACAAACCCATCCCCCCGCATAAATTCAGGGATGATCGATAACAGTTACACTTTTACTAACTTGCAAGTTAGGTCTCAGTCGACACAAGGTTTGATTGTACAAAAGACGCATTGTTACATGTCGGACTCATATTCTATCATTACTCATTATTATACAACATATTGTTTTCAACTATATGCAAAACCTGTGTATTCTCACCAACTATTTATAGTTGACCCCCCCATCTTTCCAACTTAACATGTTTCAGGTTTTAATTGCTATTGGAAGTTGTACAAGTCTTGGAACACATAGGAGCTTTGGACCTAGTTTATGCAAATCAAGTTTATGTAATTTGTATGACAAATTGTAAAATGTTTAGTAATATTCAACTTCCAGTTAGTACCATGAGCTATTGAACAATCATCACTACGTGACACCTCGATGTTTCCGCCATCGGTTGGGGTGTTACAGATTGGTATCAGAGCCATGGTTATAAGGAATTAGGTTATTAGAAAAATAATCTAGTCTATAACCATAGGATTATAACCAGTGCTTGCTCCTTTTACTTGCAACTATACTTGTTTCTTTTCTCTTTCTCTATCCTACTTCTTATCTCTACTTCAACCCCTACAAGATGATTATTCACCATCACTGGATCTACTCTTAGACTAATAGGACAAATCCTCAGGTTTAGCCTGAACCACCTTGAAGATCTCGTCGAAGTTCTAGATTTTAATAACGAACACGTGCAATCTGGAAGGGTGAACGCATGTATTCTGAGTTTTCTGTCTAGGACTGGCATTGCGCATAAAACCCAATCAGACGAGGGACCCGGATGCCTACCTGGGAATTCTCGGGATGAGTGTTCACTTATAGTCTAAAGCATGTCTTCACTATGTTATTAGAATCTAGAATCTTTGATAAGTCAACGTTTTTGTTTATTCGTTTTAATTAATGAATAAATGATTACATTCGCTTTCCTTAAAACTAAGCTCTAAAATCTCAAAATTTTATAGCTTAATCATATATGGATTTCACAATCACACTTCATCTTACCATCTTAGCCACATGTTTGATTATTTTCAACACCCTACCCAAATCATATTATTTCCTTTCTCAACATGTTATATATTTTTAAACTGTAACCTCATAATCTGAGTATACCCTAGCATAACACTAAAGATTTCTTAATCTTGTTGGATTTTTATTACCTTGAAACTTTACAAAATACATATTTTTGTCAAAAGATGCCTCAAACTTAAATTCAATTGTTTATTTATAGACATAACAAACGATTTTTTTTCTATATAATGCTTTAATCTATTAAAAATCACTTAAATGAACCTTGATCTTCAAAACCTAATGTCATGTTTAAAATTAACGGGAATATTTTAATCAAAGCTCACTTATTTTGTACTATTTAACGACTTTTGTTTTAGGTATAAAACCAATTTTAAAACCTTTCTAACCTCATGAACAAAAATTTAATCTCCAACTCCTTATTGACACCTACTTATTTTCAACAAGTTCGAAACTTTTACAATTTTTGGTATTGCCGCAATCATGTTATCTCATACACTTGATTCTAACCTTTGATCCAAACCCCACAATTTACATTGCTACATAATCCCCTTACTATAAAATAAGCTCTTTATTAACTATCTTCATATTCACTATCTCTCACAACCTTGGTCCTGCTTCAAGATTTTTCCTCTCAAAGAATTAGATTCATATCCTTCACCTTCTCAAACATGAACTAGATACCATGACAACCAAACTACCATACATGAGGATTTGTTTATCTACTTGAACATTTGATTATTCATGGTACTTGAAAGCATGGAATATAAACTATTTGCTACAAACACACCTAGAGTCATTAACCTTGTCTAGGGCAACTCTATGCTATACTTGATACTTGATGCATTTACAAACTTGCTTACATGTATGTATTATCAATTTGCAATTTATGTGTGTAATAATTGGTACACTTAATCAAACAACTAATAGAGGATGAAGTACTTGCTCAACAGTTAGTAGAGTACCAAATAACCTACTCAACGATTGGTAGAGGTCATCATGCCTGCTCAACAGTCGGTAGAGGCCCTACAACCTGCTCAACGACTGGTAGAGGCTATCGCACCTGCTCAACAATCGGTAGAGGTTCTTACTCACTGACTGGTAGAGGTCTTTTCCTGCTCAACAGTTGGACTTATTTTTGGATACATTGTATACGATTCAACCACAAGGTTAATTGTATTATTTTACATGTGTGTTTAGAGTCATAAAAGGACACAAAACCCTAATGTAAGGTAAATTGGTGATTGCGGTCCGGAACGTAATCATAAATTTACAGGTACGTTAAGGTAGTGTGAAATTCTAATAAGGTTTTGGTAGTTCATTTGGTTTTCATATAGTCAATCAACTTATGCATTTCTTTTATGATTCCTAAAAATTAAAGTTCAGCGTTTTACTAGATTCTCCTTGCTAACTCATGTCGTGCCTTAACCCAAACCACAGCTGCCCTAATTTCTACCTAAACACCCTCAACCCTGTGTTTTTAATAATTTCGGGACGAAATTTTCTAAAGTAGGGGAGACTATGACAACCTGCACCCTTCATTGTTCATAAATGTGCATAATTGGTCCCTCAACTATTTCAAAATTTTCATTTTTAACCCTCCTATTTTAATAGGACCAAAAGTCACAATTTAATAAAACTTATAATTTTTATAAGTAAAAGTATTGCACGTTTTATACTCACATCTACACCCGAGCACGTATGTTTCAGACCTTGATACTCAAAACCCGTAATCTTCGATCCTAAAACAACTTAGAAACTGAAGAAAACAAGTCCGGAACTTAAAATTTATTTAAATTAGAAAATTTGATTTTTTTAGTTCTCGCGGGCTGCGAAGAAAGTCAAATAGTCAAAGTTCTGGTCAAAGTCCTAGTCAAAGTCTTAGTCAAACAGTCAAAGTCCTAGTCAAATAGTCAATTCATCATAAAACCTTACTTTACGGTGTTGACCAATTTTAATGGCTAATTGAATCCAAAACTAGTATAAAAACCCACCTATGAACCATTACACTTGCCACCTCTAAATCGATTGTTTCAATCCGATTAAACTTTCCCTCATACTTTTCTTCTATAGTCTATTACTTCTACAATTGAAGCTTTGATTATAAGCTCTTGTAATTGGCGAATTGGAAGCATGATATTCTTTCTTTCTTTTTTTTTTTTTGGATTTCTTATTTCTTCAAATTGGACTAGCTACGTTGTTGAGTCTTTGGGATTCGCCTCACATACATTTACAACGCTTAGAGGATAATTCAGCTTAGCGAATGTGAGTTTACATAGCCCATTTTTCTGTTTTACATTTTGGGGTGAAACATGTTTAAACATTTTATACACTATCATTTACTCATTCTTACATTGTTGAAACTTGTGATTCAATTACACTATCATTTACTCATTCTATCATTTGACTGTAACAAAAAGACACAGTACAATCATTAACATTGATCAAGCCGCCTGTTTAGATTATAGCACTATAGGTCTGACAAACCCATCCCCCCGCATAAATTCAGGGATGATCGATAACAGTTACTGTAACATTCGCATTTATCTATTTATACGTTACGGATTAAAACGACAAGCCCTATTATTCTTGGTGATATTTTGAACCCCTATACAATGATAATTATATATCTATATGTGTATATATATATATATATATATATATATATATAATAATAATAATAATAATAATAATAATAATAATAAGTTTAGTGTGTAAAAAAAACAAGGGTTTTGGATAAACAAAACCCACAAACTAAATCATTTTGAACCCAACACTTATGCCAGCCCAGCTATATTCCGGCCCAAGGCCCACTACTCCCCTCCCATCCTTACTACTCTATCAAAAAGAAAAAAAAAAAAAAAAAGGGAAACCTTGCCGGGTCTCGAACCGGCGTCACTACACACACACACACAAGCACGAACCAGCTGGGCCATACGTGATTATTGTTTTATTTCCCACGCGTGTTATATTAATACACTATTTCTTCTCTCCCTTCTCTCTCTTCGACGTGCAGCAACAGCAGCAGATGGTTTAATTTTTTTTTTCTTTCTTTTCTTTCTTTTTGTTGTTGACCAAATCTAATCTTAATAACTCGTGATTTCTTTTAAGATGGAATGGACCATGATTGCCGGCCTAATGATCATCATTTACACGAACAATTGCAATCAATTTGACTAAATTGATTGATATTACGCGTTTTGACTTTAATACATTGTCAAACTTTCCAATTAACCAACCCACTGATCCTCACTATAAATTGATCACCTACGAACCTTCACAACTCGCTCACAATCTTTTCTCAAACCTCAATCTTCTTCAATTCTGTCTGTGCATCATCATACGATCAAACAGTTGACTTTTTGGGTTGACCACTCAATCGTACACGAATCATCACTGTGAGTCCAATTATTTTTGTGGGTTTTGTTAGTCGGCAATCAAACAACAAAACCCTAACATTAATCGTGTTCTTAATGCGTGGGTTGTTTGATTGTAGGATCTAGGGTTCGAAGTTTTGAAATGGGGATAATCACAATTTATCATACTGTATTTATTTTAAAACAAACAAGAATAAACACAACCACAGGCCTAGGCCAAGTGGTTGTGTCTGTTGCTGGTAACCATGACTACCCGGGTTCGATTCCTGCTTGGGACGCCCTTTTTCCACTCATTTTCATGTTTTTTTTTAAACAAAACAAATAAAATACATATATTACATTTAAATCTTCTAAATTCCTTTTTAATATCAAAACCTTTATATAAATTCTAAAAAAAAATTATATTTTTCAAATCTGAGTTAAAGGATTTATTTACAATTTTTAGTTTTCTAAAAATAATTGATTTAATATTTATAATAACTAAATCAATTTTATACTATTATATTTATAAAAATCCATTAAAATATCAAAACAACTTTATTAAATTCTACAAAAATTATTCCATGTTTATACAATGTTAAACTTTACTGAAATAATTTTTAATTCAGAAAAATCATTTATTTTATATTTTTAATCAATTTTTGTTAGTTTTAATCGTAATTAAATCATAATAAATCCAATTTTTATTATTTTTGCACCAAAATTTTATACAATTTATTTTTAAATATTTAGAACAGAAATATGATTTTTAATATAATAATTATTTAATTTTTGTATTTTTAAAAATTAAAGTTAAATTTTGGCAATTTGTAATAAATAGATTTAAAAATCTATTTTAAAGAAAATAATTTTATAAAAATTATTTTTGTACTTCAAACACATTATTGTGATCATCCTAAATTTAAATTTCATAAAAAGATTTTTGGATATTTATTTACTAATATTCTCTCATTTACTAAACAATTTTCATATTAATCAAACAAGCAATTATTCCCAATTCGAAGCCCTAGGAACTTATACATCTATAGACTTGATAGACTTAGACATATTTATTACCTTATTATAGGGTGATATTTGACATATTTGGGCAACACACTATTTTTCAAGGAATAACATTTTACCAAGGTGAGTTTACATAGCCCCTTTTCTCTATTTTCACTATTTTTGGGGTGAAACATGTTTAAACATTTTATACTATCATTTACTTGTGATTCAATTACATCATCATTCTATCATTTGACTGTAACAAAAAGACACAGTACAATCATTAACAATGATCAAGCCGCCTGTTTAGATTATAGCGCTATAGGTCTGACAAACCCATCCCCCCCACGTAGACTCAGGGATGATCGATAACAGTAATAACATTTATCTAACTTGCGAGTTAGTCATCAGTCGACACAAGGTTTGGTTGTACAAAGACGCATTGCTACATGTCGGTATCATACTCTATCATCATACAACCCTGAGTGTTGTACAAACTATTGTTATCAACTATTATTCAAAAACCTATGTAATTCTCACCAACTTTTGTTGACCCAAACATTTTCAACTTAACATGTTTCAGGTCCTACTTGCTTGAAGAATTGCTTGAAGATATGTGCATAGTTTATTCAATTTGATGTACGAATTCTTGTAGAACAATTGTATGTAATTTATTTAAATCAATTAATGAAACTTATTATTCTCCATGAGCTACTGAACAATCATCAATACGTGGCACCCCGATGTTTCCGCCATCGGTTGGGGTGTTACAGATTGGTATCAGAGCCATGGTTATAGGGAATTAGGTTATTAGAAAAATAATCTAGTCTATAACCATAGGATTTAACCAGTACTTGCTCCTTTACTTGTTATACTCTACCTCCCTCCTACTTCATATCCTTACTCTCATCCTTACAAGAAGGTTGCTCTCCATCAGTGGATCTACTCATAGACTAATAGGACAAAATCCCCAGGTTTAACCTGAACCCCCTTGAGATCTCGTCGAAGTTCTAGATTTTAATAACGAACACGTGCAATCTGGAAGGGTGAACGCCTGTATTCTGAGTCTTCTGTCTAGGCTGGCATTGCGCATATATCCCAATCAGACGAGGGACCCGGATGCCTACCTGGGAATTCTCGGGATGAGTGTTCACTTATAGGCTAAAGCACGTCTTCATATGTTATTAGAATTTAGAATCTTTGATAAGTCAACGTTTTCGTTTATTCGTTTTAATTAATGAATAAATGATTACATTCCTTATATAATCTCATTAATTTCATTGTGTCTATTACAGATCATGCCTCCACGTCACAGCACTCGCAACAGCAATGGTGAAAACCACGAAGAAGGTGGTGACAACCATAACCATGACCAAGTTCCTAACCACAACAACAATGGTATCGATGCTCAATTGGCTGCGATCATTTCTCAACAAATGGCGCAGCAAATCGCAACTCTGGTTCCCAATTTACTCGCTCAGGTCATCCAAATGAACGGCAACGGAATGGTCACAACAATGGGAACGGGAACGGCAATGGCAATGGAAATGGACCCCAAGCCTGCACCCTTAAGCATTTCAACTCTTGTAACCCTCCAAAGTTTAGTGGTGAAGAAGGAGCTACAGGACTCCTCCAATGGTTTGAGGGTATTGAGAATACCTTCATCAACAGTGAGTGCCCCGACAACTTCAAGGTTCGGTACGCCATGAGTGTACTCCATAAACGAGCACTCACTTGGTGGAATGAAGAAAAGCGTACTCGTGGGACCGAAGTTGCTCTTGCTATGACATGGGACCAAGTCAAGGAGGTCATGAAGGAAGAGTTTTGTCCTCGCAATGAAGTTAAGAAGCTTGAAGATGAGTTCCACACCTTAGCTCAAGATAGTGGGGAAAACCTTGCCTACAACACCCGCTTTCATGAGCTTAGCTTATTATTGCCTCACAAAGTCACTCCCCTGCCGGTAGCCATCGAGAAGTACATCGGTGGTCTGCCCATGCAGATCCAGGATACGGTGTGGGGAAGGAATCCTGCCACCTTGGAGGAAGCCAAACGTTTAGCAGCTACCTTAACTGATAATCACGTAAAGAACGGGACCTTAGTTCGAAAAGGCAATAAAACAAGTATTGTAGCCGCAATAACCACTGAGAACCAGAAACGTAAGACCAGGGATCCTGATGCAAGTCTCACTCCACAAGCTTCTAAGAAGAAACCTTATACAGGAAACCATCCTTTATGTAATACGTGCAACCGACATCATCCCACTGCTTCAGCGTGTCGCTTGTGCACCAATTGTGGAAGGTATGGCCATCTGATCAACACTTGTCGTGAGACCCCAAATCCAAATGCCAACCAACCCACCAACCCTGCTCAAGCTGCTAACCTTAATCAATACAACTATGGTCAATGCTATGAATGTGGAGACCCAAATCACTTCCGTAACCGATGCCCTAAATTGAACAGAGATCAAGACCCCCCAGCTACTTAACAGATAGCCCTACCATTTGAATAATGTCTACTTTCTCTTTAATTCCATGTATTGCACTTTTGATTCAAATAATAAATTCAAGTATTATCATAACATCTGTGTGCATGTTTGTCTGAATGTGAACTAATTGCTACATCTATAATCATACTTGCTTGTACAACAATTAGTTAACTACCAAACAACCAGCTTAACGACTGGTAGAGGTCATCATGTCATTCCAACAGTCGGGAGAGGCCCTACCACCTGAACGACTGGCGGAGACTATCAGACCTGCTTAACAATCGGTAAAGTCATAAAAGGACGCAAAACCCTAATGTAAGGTAAATTGGTAATTACGGTCCGGAACGTAATCATGAATTTACAGGTACGTTAAGGTAGTGTGAAATTTTATCAAGGTTTTCGGTAGTTGGCCAATTGTAACCCTGGTTTTCCCTTAACTTCGGGACGAAGTTCCTAAAAGTAGGGGAGACTGTAACATTTCGCATTTATCTATTTATACGTTACGGATTAAAACGACAAGCCCTATTATTCTTGGTGATATTTTGAACCCCTATACAATGATAATTATATATCTATATGTGTATATATATATATATAATAATAATAATAATAATAATAATAATAATAATAATAATAATAAGTTTAGTGTGTAAAAAAAACAAGGGTTTTGGATAAACAAAACCCACAAACTAAATCATTTTGAACCCAACACTTATGCCAGCCCAGCTATATTCCGGCCCAAGGCCCACTACTCCCCTCCCATCCTTACTACTCTATCAAAAAGAAAAAAAAAAAGGGAAACCTTGCCGGGTCTCGAACCGGCGTCACTACACACACACACACAAGCACGAACCAGCTGGGCCATACGTGATTATTGTTTTATTTCCCACGCGTGTTATATTAATACACTATTTCATCTCTCCCTTCTCTCTCTTCGACGTGCAGCAACAGCAGCAGATGGTTTAATTATTTTTTTTTTCTTTCTTTTCTTTCTTTTTGTTGTTGACCAAATCTAATCTTAATAACTCGTGATTTCTTTTAAGATGGAATGGACCATGATTGCCGGCCTAATGATCATCATTTACACGAACAATTGCAATCAATTTGACTAAATTGATTGATATTACGCGTTTTGACTTTAATACATTGTCAAACTTTCCAATTAACCAACCCACTGATCCTCACTATAAATTGATCACCTACGAACCTTCACAACTCGCTCACAATCTTTTCTCAAACCTCAATCTTCTTCAATTCTGTCTGTGCATCATCATACGATCAAACAGTTGACTTTTTGGGTTGACCACTCAATCGTACACGAATCATCACTGTGAGTCCAATTATTTTTGTGGTTTTGTTAGTCGGCAATCAAACAACAAAAACCCTAACATTAATCGTGTTCTTAATGCGTGGGTTGTTTGATTGTAGGATCTAGGGTTCGAAGTTTTGAAATGGGGATAATCACAATTTATCATACTGTATTTATTTTAAAACAAACAAGAATAAACACAACCACAGGCCTAGGCCAAGTGGTTGTGTCTGTTACTGGTAACCATGACTACCCGGGTTCGATTCCTGCTTGGGACGCCCTTTTTCCACTCATTTTCATGTTTTTTTTTAAACAAAACAAAATAAAATACATATATTACATTTAAATCTTCTAAATTCCTTTTTAATATCAAAACCTTTATATAAATTCTAAAAAAAAATTATATTTTTCAAATCTGAGTTAAAGGATTTATTTACAATTTTTAGTTTTCTAAAAATAATTGATTTAATATTTATAATAACTAAATCAATTTTATACTATTATATTTATAAAAATCCATTAAAATATCAAAACAACTTTATTAAATTCTACAAAAATTATTCCATGTTTATACAATGTTAAACTTTACTGAAATAATTTTTAATTCAGAAAAATCATTTATTTTATATTTTTAATCAATTTTTGTTAGTTTTAATCGTAATTAAATCATAATAAATCCAATTTTTATTATTTTTGCACAAAATTTTATACAATTTATTTTTAAATATTTAGAACAGAAATATGATTTTTAATATAATAATTCTTTAATTTTTGTATTTTTAAAAATTAAAGTTAAATTTTGGCAATTTGTAATAAATAGATTTAAAAATCTATTTTAAAGAAAATAATTTTATAAAAATTATTTTTGTACTTCAAACACATTATTGTGATCATCCTAAATTTAAATTTCATAAAAAGATTTTTGGGTATTTATTTACTAATATTCTCTCATTTACTAAACAATTTTCATATTAATCAAACAAGCAATTATTCCCAATTCGAAGCCCTAGGAACTTATACATCTATAGACTTGATAGACTTAGACATATTTATTACCTTATTATAGGGTGATATTTGACATATTTGGGCAACACACTATTTTTCAAGGAATAACATTTTACCAAGGTGAGTTTACATAGCCCCTTTTCTCTATTTTCACTATTTTGGGGTGAAACATGTTTAAACATTTTATACTATCATTTACTTGTGATTCAATTACATCATCATTCTATCATTTGACTGTAACAAAAAGACACAGTACAATCATTAACAATGATCAAGCCGCCTGTTTAGATTATAGCGCTATAGGTCTGACAAACCCATCCCCCCCACGTAGACTCAGGGATGATCGATAACAGTAATAACATTTATCTAACTTGCGAGTTAGTCATCAGTCGACACAAGGTTTGGTTGTACAAAGACGCATTGCTACATGTCGGTATCATACTCTATCATCATACAACCCTGAGTGTTGTACAAACTATTGTTATCAACTATTATTCAAAAACCTATGTAATTCTCACCAACTTTTGTTGACCCAAACATTTTCAACTTAACATGTTTCAGGTCCTACTTGCTTGAAGAATTGCTTGAAGATATGTGCATAGTTTATTCAATTTGATGTACGAATTCTTGTAGAACAATTGTATGTAATTTATTTAAATCAATTAATGAAACTTATTATTCTCCATGAGCTACTGAACAATCATCAATACGTGGCACCCCGATGTTTCCGCCATCGGTTGGGGTGTTACAGTTACACTTTTACTAACTTGCGAGTTAGGTCTCAGTCGACACAAGGTTTGATTGTACAAAAGACGCATTGTTACATGTCGGACTCATATTCTATCATTACTCATTATTATACAACATATTGTTTTCAACTATATGCAAAACCTGTGTATTCTCACCAACTATTTATAGTTGACCCCCCCCCCCATCTTTCCAACTTAACATGTTTCAGGTTTTAATTGCTATTGGAAGTTGTACAAGTCTTGGAACACATAGGAGCTTTGGACCTAGTTTATGCAAATCAAGTTTATGTAATTTGTATGACAAATTGTAAATTGTTTAGTAATATTCAACTTCCAGTTAGTACCATGAGCTATTGAACAATCATCACTACGTGACACCTCGATGTTTCCGCCATCGGTTGGGGTGTTACAAAAGAGAGAGAGAGAGGGAGGATCTAGGGTTTGAGAGAGAGAGAGCATTGCGACAGCCAAAATGAAGGAAAAGGAAGGGTTATGATGCCTATATAGGTAGGGTTTGGTTAGGTGGAGTGTACCGCGTGTTCGAACCCGTCTTAACGTAACAAGTCTCGGTTTTATTTCTGGTTCAAAATGTAATAAATAAAGCAAGTCAAAAATGTTCGTAATGTAAAAAATAACTAAACCGAGCAAAAATATAATTATCTTCGACATCAGACACGCGCGTTCGACAAACACGTTTAAACCGCGTTAATTAGGTTAGTCGCCATTTTGCTTATTATAACAATCCGTCAACTTTCGAAACTTGATAAATAACATTATTTACAATAAATAAATATTCCAAAAGTTCGATAATGGTTAAAACCATGCATTTCGACGTCCGATTCCTACGTCAGTTCCTTCCGCGTTCTCCAAAACGCTGCGTTTTTTACCGTTTTTGGCGCCGATTTCACCTCCGATCACGTCAATATCAAATACGTGTCGTATTTACCTATAATAACCTTAGGTTAGTCCAGTTTGATGGATTTTTACTGATGTCAGTTCATTAGCGTTTAATGACACGAAGTCTTTCTTTAAAGGCATCAAGGCTTCTACGAATTTTGAGAAGGACATCGTGGGACTTGTAACGGCTCAACTAACCATAATTAACCTTAAACCATGTTAGTTACTTCAAAAACATGATTAGAATCACGTTAATCGTTGTACGGAATTTGCCGGTTGTCACACAAAAACATTGCCATCCATTAACCTGCATTAGGTATTTGTAAAATTGTCATAAGAAGTTGTATGATAGGTGCATAAAGGAACAAAATAGGTATAATATAGAGATGTATACTTGTGCCTCTTCATATGCCATCTTAAAAGTGACAGAAAATTACAATATTGTCCATCGAGTTTCTTTAATAAGGTACTAGTGGGGAACCCGCACGTTGCTGCGGGACGAAAATTTGCAACGTGATACTCATTTTTGTTAGTTTATCAATTCGCTCGTGATTTTTTTTCCCATGTTAATGTTTAGAAAACGGATGTGAAAGGTGCACGTTTTCGTGCCTTTGATATTTTTTGACTTGCTTTTGTTATTCACCTGTTGTTCTATTGAAATTTGATTTGAGATCGACTGTAGATTTACCCATGTGTTTATTTTTTCGATTTCATTTATTTGGTTATTACTCTCTCCAGACTTGGAATTTAATCCCAATACTAACAAAGAAGTTGATTTGTTAAATGTCATATCACCAACTTACTATGAGCACTGGAGTTGCTTTAATTGTTGAAGTACATTTAAAATCCTATGTTTCAATTTGATAATCTTTGGAAACAATAAAAAAATATGTATATAAAGCAAGATACAGTCAAATCATCTGAACTTATTTTGTGCTTATTATAGTCAATATATTATATGTAGTTGACATTGAACCACAAACTTGTAGCCTAAAATTAATAAGATTGAATTTCATATAGAAAAAACAAAGGCAAAAGAAAACTAGCATCAATATAAAAGATTTAAAAAATGTTCTCATAAAAGCATGCTATGAGGCTGCATCAATCAAGCAAATTTTGCACTTCAGGATAGAACAAATTCAAGAAAACTAAAGCAATAACACCTGTATTACTACAAAAAAAAGGTTTGTCAAATGTGAAGGAAACAACAAATGTAAAGAAATAAAAAAAATATATATTGTTAACAATGTCATACTTTCTGAGTTGCTTTAGTAATTTTGGGAGGTGAATGTTCGTCATCATTCTCGACATCTACTACAGAGGTGGGAGTGAATTGATCTCAAAGTACCTATAACAAAATATTATAAAATAAAGTAAACTAAAATTTTTGTTGTTACATGTTTATTTGAGATGTACATTACAAAAAACCATAATGTAAAAAAAACAACAAACAAAAATCATTATATACTACCTTGCTATCAATTCTATGACTATTGAACCATATCCAAGCTACAATACACAATGAGATTGCAATCATTTACACTTGGGGCAAAATTAAATATGTTGCACTTAAAGTTATTACAAGGAAGTGAATTGAATGGAGATACCTTCATTGCATTAATATGTGTAGCAGTGCATGCGTTTCAAGAATTTGGTGATACAAGTAGGGAGACATGTCATCAAAGAGGAAATCAACATTTCATTGTGGCTATGATCAAGAAAAGCTTTAGAGAGCCTTGATTTGGTGTTTATGTAGGGGGTTACATAGGGATGTAGATGGAGTCACTCAATGCATATGGAAGATTGTGATTGATATAAGGATGTAAATATAGCATTGATTGGGTGTTTATGGAGGGGGTTACATATTGAGAAGGATGTAAATAGTGTATTAGACACATATATAATTGGCATTACAAGTTGTACATGAGAGACATAAAGGGAAGAAAATGATCAAAAGTTAGAAACTTGTGAAAGGACTTTTCAACTCCCATCTTAAAAGTTTGATAAAATTACTTTTTTAGACATTTTTTGTTCTTGATAAGGTAAAATAGAGATATAGATTAGGATCAAATATCTTACATTGAAAATGGTTTTTAGTAACTACTGAAGTAACTTCTTTAAAAACAATACGTGTACCTACTCAAGGTTTTACTAAATATATCCTTCAAGGTTATGGCTAGGGGTGTTCAAAATCGATAATCCGAATTTCGGATATCCGAATTTCGGATAATCCGAAATTTCGGATAGTCAATAATGAGATCCGAATCCGAATCCGAAATTTCGGATATCCGAATTTCGGATATCCGAAATTTCGGATTCGGATTCGGATCATCCAACGGATAATCCGAAACTTAAAAAAAAATTAAAAAAATTAAAAAAATAATAAAAAATAATAAAAAAACTATAAAAAAACGTTCTCCTTTATGCCTAAAACGTGAACCTATTAAAAAACAAAATCGAAGTTAGATAAACGGAATTTGAACAAAAAATATATAAAAAAAACTTATTATTTTGATGGAAGGGGGCTGTGGAGGTCGGATACGAGGTGGACGGGGGTTGTTATAGAGGAGAGAAGATGGAGCAACAGCTATGGATTAGATGAGTATGGACTTAGAGTTAGAAGGATTTAGGATTGTGTATTGTGTTATGTAGTGTATATAATATTATATATTTATATATATTTTTAATATTCGGATTCGGATAATCCGATTATCCGAAAATTTTCAAAATCAGGATCCGAATCCGAATCCGAAATTTCGGATAATCCGATTTTCGGATATCCGAAAATCGGATTATCCAAAATTTCGGATAATTCGGATTCGGATTTTCGGATTTTTCGGATTCGAATTTTGGATTATCCGATTTTGAACAGCCTTAGTTATGGCTAATATGACTTACGAAAGGGATAATATGGGAATTCATGTAAGTTGTGAGAACTAGAGAACTCATCTGGATCATTGATTTTGATGATCTAATGGTTGAGATCAAAGGATGAGACTTTTTGTCTTGACTTGATTAATAAGTATTTTATAATATATTAAAGTAATTTAAAGAGTATTTGAGTAAAAAAAACCATGGAAGAGAAAAAAATAATATAATATCATTTAATTTTTTATTCCATTATTAAAATATTCATTTTTTTAAACTTCATTTTATTTATTAATTAATTTACTTTTTTAAAATAAAAAATCAAATTGTACATTCTATCATCTCAATCTCATTTTTACACTAGTGTAATTATTTACACCAGTGTAAATCTGCCATACACAAACTTTTACAAATATACACTAGTGTAAAAAACCAAACTAGAAAGATGATGGTGTGCTTTACATTCATATTTACACTGGTGTTTACACCAGTGTTTTTCTTACATCAAACATTTATACATTCATATTTACACTGGTATAAACTGGTGTTTAACATCATCATCTTCACAGCATCATCTCCTGACAAAACCCAAATTTCAACATAAAAGTCCTATCTTTTCACAATAATATCATTAATAATAATAATACTAATAACAACAACAATAATAATAATAACAACAGAAATAATAATAATAATAATAATAATAATAATAATAATAATAATAATAACAACAAACAATAATAATAATAATAATAATATTACCTGAACAGCCATGGACCACCGTCTCCCACCATACCGTCAAAACCACCTCAGAAACCACCCCTCCAAACCACCCCTCAAAACCACCTCTGAAACCACCCTCCAAAACCACCCTGAAAAACTACCTCCGAAACCACCTTCCAAACCACCCTGAAAAACCACCACCGTCTCCCAATACCACCCGTACCGTCGTCATCATCATCAACCCCATTCATATCCACCGTCCTCCGTCGTCATTTCACCATCAGATCCACCCCCCCTCCGCCCCTACCCACCACGTTCAGGAACCACCACCATACTGTCGTCATCAGCAACCCACCATCACCATCATCAAACCCTCCATCGAACCACCACCCTCTGTCGAACCACCACCATCTGGACCACCAAACACCACCATCATCGACGGTGGTTACCCCCTAAACCAGAGTGTTTCTTCTCTTTTTAGAGAAAGAGATAGAGAGAGGGAGGGAGAGAGAGAGGGGGAGAGAGAGCGTGTGTCTGATGTGTGTGTGTGTGTGTGAGAGAGAGAGAGAGAGAGAGAGAGAGAGAGAGAGAGAGGGAGTGGTTAGTTTTTATTATTGTTATTGTTATTTAAAAGAGTTTACTTGGGGTGGGATGGGGTGTTATTACTAAAATACCCATACATATTGTGTGTAAAAGACTTTGTTACCCCTAATTAAAAAATACAAAAAATTATAAAGGTGATGATGTGTCACTTGGTGATTGGTCCAGATAAGTTCTCTAGTTCTCACAACTCGGATGGGTTCTCATATGATCCAGATCCATATGACTTATGAATTACCTTTTTAAATTATTTTTTTAAGTAATTTATATTTATTTTAACTATAATTGCATAAAATATTAACTATAACTATAAAAGTATTTAACCAAGAGGTATATGTAATAATTTATTACATTACAACCAAAATGAACTAGTATTGCTCTCCCTTAGAACTATAGCATAACAATACTTACTCTAATTATTTATACCATTTATACTTTAAAAATTGTTTGTGTTTGATCCTAACACTTAATACATACATATAGTGTAAAGATCATCTATATATATATATATATATATATATATATATATATATATATATATATTATATATATATATATATATATATTGCAAAGAGATTAATCCTACATGTCATACTCTTATGCAATCTCTCCTTTAAGAGATGTCACATAGGATGTGATGTGCCAACTCTAAACCAATTAAAAAAAAGAAATAGATATGATTTAACCTAATCTATTATAATCTTTAACCTAATCTATTAAATACATAATATACTAAATCTAAATATTAAACCTTTATTATTTTATCTCTCGTGTTTCCTCCCATAACTTTTAATCGTTAATATCTTTTATATACGAGATTTTTTAAAGAAAAAATTACACCAAATTAACGAGCGTTTTATTATCTTTCCAACGAGTACCATAGTGCTATATAAAAATCGGAGAAAAAAATGACTATTTTTTGTAACCCGGCAGGTATTGTGTCGGGTTTGGGATTAGTTTAAAAAAAATTGTGGGTTTGGGTCGGGTCTGGGATTAGGTGATACCCGACCCGATTACCCGAAACAACATACCCAAATACCCGAACTACATACCCGATCATATACCCATGAATTTTTTTAACGCATTACATAACCCTTAGACTAATGCGTTGATATTTCAATAATTAACTTTTTTTTTCTTATTTCATGTTAGTTCTTTTTAGAATGATCAATTACAAACTTCCGAATTCATTTGTAATGGCACTAGAATTATACCCCGGCGCAGAGATTCGTTTTTTTTTTTATTTGAATATGATTACTTATGGCAGAGATTTGTTTATAATAATAATAATAATAATAATAATAATAATAATAATAATAATAATAATAATAATAATAATGATAATAATAATAATAATATATTTTATTATGTTATATTAGATATTTCAACCCGGGACGCTCCCGGAATAAAAACTAGTATACAAATAAAATATATCGTGTGAAGCAAGCGTATCAAAGGAAAAAAGACGTGGTGGCAAAAGAGTAAATAATAAAGCCTTGTTAACTACTCTAGTTATACAAAAAGGTTACGCTACGTATAGCTAGTAATTACTCTTTATAACTCAAGTAGTTATGATTGCAATATACTCTCGTTATAAGACCCACCGTAGTGGTAAGGTTTTTGGGCGCTATACACAAAAATGGAGCCCCCAACATCATTACATGGGGGCTCCATTTTTCAAAAGTTGCCTTAGCGTTATATTTATGGCGCCGGAACAAATAAAGCCCCCTCCAATCATCCTTTGCCACATCAGACTCTCTCTCTCTTTTTTATTATTTTATTATTTTTTTTATTTAAAAGATAAAATAAAATATTAATAGGGGCTTTATAAATAAAGCCTCTACCACTACACCTCTTTTTCAGTTTCTCTCTCCATGCTGACTCAGCAGCCACGTGGACCAATCAGGAAGGGAGGCTATATAAATAAAGCCCCCCACTACGCATGGTCTAAGTAGAGTGAAAACTCTAGCTATAAGTAGTGTAATTGATAGTATAACTAGAGAAGTGACCATACATAAAGGGACTTTTTAGGGTTAATTCGGGCCGTTTAGGGGCTAAAAGAGCATTGTTCAATTTTCAGTTTAATAATTTTTAAGATATATTTTTTTTCCTTTTTTATTATTTGAAAGGCATCTTTTTTCCTATTATTCCACACATAGCTAGAGGTGTACAAAATACCTGAATCCGAAAAAAATACCTGAATCCGGGTATTTTAAAACCCGGTTATTTAATACCCGAACACCGACCCTATCCGTAGGGTATTTTAAAACCCGGGTATTTATTATCAAACGAAAGCGTTAAATAAAGACGATGAATTACTCCATTATCAACGAAGACTTAACTATCTATGTTTTTTTATCACTTGTACTTAGGGGTGCTTAACGGGTCGGGTTCGCAGGTTGGTGGGTCCAACCCAACCCGAACCCGAAATTTTTACATGCACCCGAACCCGACCTGAATATTCATGGGTTGATCCGAACCCGACCCGTTCAACCTGATTTTTTTATTTTTTCGCAAACTAATCTATGTTACCTTATTAAGGAGGAAAGATGGGTAAGGGTGTAATTTTACATTAGTTTTAAGATGGGAGTTAGAAAGACTCTTCACAAATGGGTAAAATTTGACCATTTTCTTCCATTTATGCCCATTGAGTACAAGATGTAAAGCATATTGTATATATAAGTAATACACACTCTTTATCCTTCTCCATATGTAACCCCCTCCTTAAATTTCATTATTAAAACAAAATAATACTGTAAGTATTACACTTATGATTTTCACGTTTCTTTCCTTCATCTTCCTTCCATACTTACTCATCAATCACACATTTAATTACCTTATTCGTCAATTGAAACCTGGTCCATCTAACAGTATATTAAACTTAAAACAACAAAGGTATATAGGGGGAGATAATCGGAGGCGAGGAAGGGACGTCCATGACTCTCCGGTGAAGTAATCGGCGTATGGATTAAAAGCTCGAATCATGGAGGTCCTCGTGATGCTAACTGCTTCTCCGATTGTAAGGCGGTGGTATTAGGTTCCGACGACAACGAAAAGCATTGTTGCTATATATGTATACCTGATCATACCAGGTAAGTTCTATGTTTTCGTAAGTTTTATTATTTTTTTGACTGAATCTTATGGTTATATATTGTTGAATGGTTTTCCGTGTAAGGTTAGTAGTGAGATTATAAACTTTATTTGGCTTACATCATCATGATATATAGACTTCATTATCACGATTAACAAGTCCATCAACTGCTAGAGGTTCGATTTGAAGAAGTATCATCATGCTAATTACCATGTTATTTAATTCTATATGCTGCTAGAGAATTTTACTAGACATTGGAAGCCAAATCCGAGGTAAGTTTTATTTATGCTTATTATTAGATTATTCATTCTTTTGCAGCAAGAAGAATTAGGTGTGGGTTCAGAAAAAAGGGAGGGGGAGCTGCTCTTTCCAATTGAATTGTTACATTTAGGAAGTTTTAACAACTTAGCAAAGGTAAGGAATAATGTACCCTTTTTTACTTTTGAAAGTTGAAAGGAAAATAATAATGATAATAGAGCTGCTGCAACAAAACCCAAACCAACATGTTGTAAGTATACATTTGCATATGTCGTTCGAAAAAAAGTATACATTTGAATATAACTAATTGGTTACTCAACAACATATAGAGTTGCCAAAAACAGGTATGAATTTGTATGTGGTTATTTGTTGTAGAATGATGCAGATTGTAGGCTCTGGCTTGGTCAATTGTATTGGAGGTTACTGTATTAGCAAGATTTGGAACTCATCTAGGAGGAATAGAATTACAATTTACAAGATAGCTTATTCATACCCGCGCCTGTTGCGGCGCCTCTACAAGTGAGAGAACTCAATACAGCCACAAACGATGTACCCGTGAGTTCCAACAGAGTCGTTAGAAATATAAATTTAATAAACGGTTACATAGTTTGTATGCAACAGAAAAACTTAATTTGTTGATTAATGTCACCAACTGCTTACATATGATTTATAAATCATGAAATACAACTTAACTTATATATATTTATGCTTTATAATGGCAGTTATCTTTATTATACAATGTAAAAATCAACATTTAGTATTAAAGTTTTCATTTTGATAGTACATTTTGGGATGTCGCGTTGCAATGTAGATGACTTGCGTAAAAGTGATACTAAATGTAATGCAGAATTTTTAAAGGGCGTATTAGCATGAATAAAAGGATCCATTGCTAATGCATTTGTGAGTTTGTCCAAACTCTACTATTTTATCGATTTGTGTGACTCGAAGTTTAACCAGATTTAGCTAAATATTGAAGGGATGAGATGCATGTGTGTGTAACATTGTAAATTATTGAGTCCGTCGAAACATGCCCACTATGAACTTTGACTATTGATGTTTTTAAATTTCATCACACCCAATCACCCATTATGCAACATGCGATAAAAAAACATAAATACCCGCCGCAGCGCACATGCATTTTCACTATATAAAACACACCATACTACTAATGCATAATGTCTTCTACCATGATGTCCTACTAATTTGTAACGATTTATTTATGTATAATGTTTTCATCCATATTTTACATTGGTGTTTTTTATGTTGTTTTTCTGTACTCAATTGCTCAAATAGAAATCTTATATTAATTATAACACTAAATTTGTGGTAAACAAAATAAGTTAAAATGCGCAATAAAATGTACGGCAACAAAATATATGTACCCGCAGCAACGCGCGGGCTTACCTACTAGTATATTAAAATTAAAATTTTACTTCAAAAAACACAAATATATATATATAACATTTATGTTTTATTTTTAAAATCTCATACCAATTTCTATTTTAAGTTATAAGTATAGCATAAAATACCTAACCAATTTAATTTATAACATAAAACATATTGTAAAAAAACAATATATAGTATAAATAGGTTAAACGGCTCAACCCGCCAACCCGCCCGAGTTGACCCGAACCCGACCGTTTAGCTAAACGGGTTCGTGGGTTTGACCCGAACCCATTTAGACTAAACCTAAAAACCGCTAATTTCGTGTTAGGTTCGGGTTGTGTCGGAAATTCACACGCTTACTTGAAAATAGGTATCTAGTACCCGAAAATGGGTATACCCGAAACCGGGTATTGAAAACCCGAACCCGACCTGAACCTGGTATATAGGGTATGGCTTTTCACGAAAATACCCTACCCGAACCCGACCCGATTATTTCGTAATACCCGGTTATACCCTACCCAGTCATACCCGAACCCGGGTACGTAACCGAACCCGGGTATTAAAAAACCCGGTTTTGTACACCTCTACACATAGCACTGGGGAAAATAAAGGTCTAACTGCTCATGAGCCCATCTGCAATCAAAATTCAAACTCTTGAGTTTTGGGCTTTTTCTTAATATAGATGAAAATGATAAAGACTGACTGGGTTCAGAAGAAAATGGTAGTGGGTTGTCGATTGATTAAAAGGCTGTTACAAGCCCAACAGTTTACCAAGTTAATAAATAACATCAACAATTACCAACTACCAACCAAAGTACCAAGTGCAATAGCCTATAGATAATTTGTTTAATTTACTTTTAGATAAATTTATTTGATTTATATTGTATTGTATTATAAATTATCATATACCTAAGAGTATTAAATGATACAACATACCTATGTAAAAGATGATACACATAAAATGGATTAACGGATTAAATGAAATGCAATCACTATTCAGATGCTTATAAACTCTAATTGTTTTACTATGCAAAGTAATGTTTGACGGTGTAGATTTTTTTAACTTATGTAAACACACTTACTATTTATAAAAGTATTGGAATGTACAAAAGAAATGAGCGAAGCTATTAGACCATCATCAATGCAAGGTGCTAAATGCACTCATAAAACGTCTAGTCAGCTGCAACATCAGTCTTCTACAAATACACTAAAAACATTTATTTTCATTCCAATCCTACAAACATCACCTTTTACAATCTATTAATATATATAAAAGAATTGAACATTGCTGACATGGCGTGCAATGGTGCTTTCAACCTCTCCATGAAACTGCCACGTGGCATCATAATTGAAAGATTTTAATGTTTTTGAATTATTTCTTTTTTTAATTAAAAAAAAATAAACATAAAACCCTAAATTTATCTCTCTATCTCTCAATTCTCAATTACTAAACTTAAATTGAGTTATTTTAGGAAAAAACAACTTAAAAACAAATTTAAATTTTTCTCTCTTATGTTCCTCCCATAATTTTTAAACGTTAATATCTTTTATATTCAAGATTTTTTAAATAAAAAAAATTACACCAAATTAACGAGCGTTTTATTATCTTTCCAACGAGTACCATAGTGCTATATAAAAAACGGAGAAAAAAACGACTATTTTTGTGGGGTTATGTTCATACAGAAAAAAATACACAAAGTGTTCATGTTATTCATTAATCATGTTTTTTTTCTTTTAAACCAGGTTCTTATCTACGATGTTGAAATTCAGCTCAATCGCCATGCTATCATTGAAATTTTACTCTTCTAAAGATGGATAGATATACTTCATCAAGAGAAGCTAGGAGAAAGAATCGCGCAACACTGCAACACATGGTGTCACCTTATAGCAAGGTTATTTTTTTATTTATTTAATGACAAGAGTGATAATTATTACTATTAGTATTAGTATTATTAGAATGTATATATTTTTCAACCCTCATCATGAATTCTACATCTATATAAGTCAAAGTCAAATTGTAACATATTTTAAATTACGTGAAGATGATATGTTGAAAGTTATCCTTTTAATACTGTATTATATTTAATATGGTTTATGCTTTTTATTTTTTTTAACTTTTTAAATAAATGTTTTTTAACTAAGATTGATTATGTTTAAGTTATTTACTCTTTTCGTGATTTGAGTTTTCTTCTTTTATCATTTTTTTATTAAATCATATTAAATTTTTCAACACGGGACCTTCTCGGGGTAATTAGCTAGTTTTTAATGCACAAATTCTCTTTATAATTTATCTATTTCCACGTGGCCCCATCTCTATGCTCAAATACACCGCACGTCCGGAAGAATAGCCCTTCAAATGTGCCTTACCTCCAATACAGATTCTTTTGTTGCTCATGTCATGTTATCCAAGTGCACCACTAAATGCCGTGCATTGGGTTTGGTCTTAAAACAGTATTAGGTAGTGGATAGTTTATTAATGTAGTGGGTTGTTGGTTTATGTAGTAAGTAATAAACTAATAATTTGTCTTTTGAGTATATAGTCAAGCACACCCTCATAATGTAATGTTGCTTTTCGTTATATATGCATATATTGATATTGATGAATTTTCTTTTGGGCAATAGAGGAAACATTTGAAGTGATTTTAAATTGCTAATGTAGGGTTATATTGCACTTCGGTAAAATAATTTAGGGGTGGTTGTCGACCGGTGATGGTATTGATGAATAATCTTCAAGTAAAAACCCCTCCAACAATCATGACAACCCAAATCTACAACATATACTAATTCTCCATGGGCTTCAATATACCAATTATGATTGATTGAATTATCTTCCCTTAGATCCATCCGATAGCCGATAGGCCAATTATATTGAATTACTAGCAGGAACCCGCGCGTTGCAGCGAAGTTGCACGTTGTTTAGCTGTTGCATTTGGTTAATCACCACGCTGTTGTTTTCTTCTTGGCTTGGAACGTTGTCCAAATGGCGAGGATAGTAAAGTGACAATCTATATCGGTTGGTTGGAGTACCTAAGTAATAATATGTTACGCCCGAGCCCCTATGTGTGTGTCTGGTACAAAATTCGTTTATGTGAGCGAGATATTATAGTATGAACCCGTGCGATGCAGCGAAGTCGAGATTTTACAATTTACAGTGGTGAGCGTAATATAACCCGACATGCCTTAAACATCTATTATATTTGTGTATTATGAAAGCTTAATAACAAAAAAAAAAAAAAAAAAAAAAAAAAAAAAAAACATTGATTATGTAGACATAAAGGCATTCACTACTTGTTAAACAATCAAAATCATTAACTAATTGTCATTGCAGCCGACAAAAGTTACACAACCAAAATAATTCCAACAAAAGTTAAGCTATGTACAATCCTCTACTTGTTTGTTATTAAAGCGTTTTTTTATCTTGTTGAGCATCATATGACCTTTGTTGCACCAGCCTTTAATTTTAAACCCCTTTAAACAACACTTATGAATAGCAAAAGCTTCATCACGGGAGTGATTTTCTGCTACGCATTTGATATTGTTATCTTGTGAAAACCTTAAGTCACCAAATTAAACATAAAAAGATTGGATCTAACACTCTTGGATTTCTGGAAGATAATCCCTTTATATTCTAGCCTCTCCAGTAGAAACATCGTAGTACCAACTTCTGAAATTTTGCAGGTATGGAGAGGGTTATTTGGGAATCTTAATTCTTCTCACGACTTTTTCCGGATTAACGTCTAACCAAATATATTTTCTCTTACCAATTAAGGGGTTAAAATTTTGTTTACATCAATCTTCCAGGGACATATGGTTTAAACATCTTAAACTTTGAAAAACAATGTTTTGAAAAAAAAATTTGAATGGACAGTGCTCCAAAATTTGAAGGATTGATCAATTTCAACTTGCTCAAATCACGAATATTCCAGCTAGGAAGAGTTGGTAGACCAATTTTAATTTTGAAATATTGAATACTTCCTTTCTTTTAACCACAAATATCTTTGAGTAAACTGCCATTTTCGTCCTTGAGGTTTGACACTTTTTGCCAGTTTCATCCAAAAAAATTTTTTTCTCAACTGGCTCCACTAGTTTTCAAATTCTTGCTGGTTTCGTCCAAGTGCCTAACTCCATTAGTCAATCTCAGTTAACTGAGGGGTAAAGTTGTCAATTCAAATATTATCTGTATTATAATAATAATAATAATAATAATAATAACAGATGTTTTAATCTCTCTCCTAGCCCCTCTCTCTTTTTCCTCTCTCTCTCTTTAATCTCTCTCTTATACCTCTCGCTCCTCTACCTCTCACTGTCTCGTCTTCAACAAACAAACAGTTGAACACGACCATCACCATCATCATCGTCTTCGACAAACAGATGTGGCGGTGAGTGGGTTTAACGGTTTCAGGAACAGAGAGGTGGTTGTAGAGAGAGAAAGATTTAAAAAATGAGATCTGAGAAGAAACAAGCTCAATGGTCGCCGGAGAAGACCACCGGAGATGATGACCAGAAATTTTCGCTCGAGTTTTAAACTATCCGGGACTGGTTCCTTGTTTTGGCGGAGCTTCCCTTGAAGAAAATGTGCTTCACACATAGTCCGGCCTTCCACCACCGGCCGCCGGCACCGCCATTGGCGGCCGTCGTTGCGTTTGCACCTCTGGTCGTCTGGTAAATCGCCACCGTTTTCTGCCATTTTTTTACAGTTTTCTTGGTGGGGTTTGGCTGAAATTGGGAAAAATTGAAGCTTTTTGAAGAAAAGAGAGGAAAGATTGAAGCTTTTTGTCAAGATTTTGGTGGGTTTTTTTGAGGAAGATGATGAACAAGGGTTTTGGATAAAAGGGGTGAAGAAAATTAGAAGTCTTGTGTGATTGTTTCTCAGGGATTCTGTGTATGTATTTGTGTGTATAATATAAAGCGGATGTTTGGATGCGGGTGTAGGAACTAGCTAGAGGGGTGTTTGGTGACAAGTTTAATAATAGGAATAAAAGGTGTTTGGCTACAATAAAATGACAAAACTGCCCCTCAGTTAACTGAGATTGACTAACGGAGTTAGGCACTTGGACGAAACCAGCAAGAATTTGAAAACTAGTGGAGCCAGTTGAGAAAAAAAAAATTTGGATGAAACTGGCAAAAAGTGCCAAACCTCAAGGACGAAAATGGCAGTTTACTCAATATCTTTTTTATCAGTTTCAAACTTCCAACATACAATATTTTCGGTTGAGTGTTGTTTTGTGGTCCGGAATCTTAATTCTTCTCACGACTTTTTCCGGATTAACGTCTAACCACATATATTTTCTCTTACCAATTAAGGGGTTAAAATTTTGTTTACATCAATCTTCCAAGTATAGAGTAATAGGTAATAGAGTGAATTGGATCGAATGTGCTTTTCTCATTATTCACATAAGATTATATAGTGGCTACAAAATTAATACAATGACTTGATTCTAGGAAGACTATTGACTAGGTTATTGACTAAGAATGTTGACTATGACTAAATAATTATAAAGGCATAAAGATAGCTCTTTGACTATGACTATTGATTTATGTTAATACGCCCCCGCAAGATGGAGGATCCATTGGATACGTCAATCTTGGAGCGAAAGGAAAGAAACGGTGATCTTGGAAGTGGTTTGGTGAGGACATCAGCCAATTGATCCTTTGAGCTAATGTGAAAGACCTTTAAGTGACCGGCATTGACTTGTTCACGAACAAAGTGGTAGTTGAGGGCAACATGTTTCATGCAAGAATGGTACACCGGGTTGGCACAAAGGTAGGTGGCGTCGGTGTTGTCACGGAAAAGAGATGGTGTACGTGTCGTGCTAAGACCGAGTTCTTGGAGAAGATTTTTAACCCATGAGATTTCAGCTGCGGCGTTTGCTAGTGCTTTGTATTCTGCTTCAGTGGATGAGCATGAGACCGTTTTTTGTCTTGATGAACGCCAGGAGATGATGTTGGATCCAAGATATAATATATAACCTGTAGTAGATCTTCCTCCGTCATGTATGCTTCCCCAATCAGAATCTGAGAAAGCATTTAAATCAAGTGAGGACTGTTTATTTAACAATAACCCATGGTGCAATGTTCCTTTCAAATAGCGGAGAACCCGTTTGAGAGCTTGCCAATGTGACTGTTTTGGGTGGTGCATAAACTGGGAGAGTTTGTTGACAGCGAAAGAGATATCAGGGCGGGTGAAGGCAAGGTATTGAAGTGTGCCAACAAGTTTGCGATAAGGAGTTGGGTCAACGGGTGGAGAGGCATCTGAAGGGATAAGCGGTTCAGAGACGCTTAGAGGGGTGAGGACCTCTTTGGCACCATCCATTTTGAAAGTGGTTAAGATGTCCTGAATGTGCCTGTGTTGGGAGAGGAATAGACCATGAGGAGTTGGAATGACTTCAATTCCTAGGAAGTGATGTAGAGGGCCTAAGTCTTTGATCGAAAATTGTTTGCTTAGGGCTTGAACAAAGATGTCCATGAATGGATTATTGTTTCCAGTGAGGACAATGTCGTCAACGTAGACGAGTAGGTAGCAAGTGTTACCATTTGTCTTGTAGACAAAAAGAGATGCATCAGAGAGACATTTTTTAAAACCGAAGCTAATGAGGAAGGCGGTTAATTCATTGTATCAAGCCCGCGGGGCTTGTTTAAGGCCGTAGAGAGATTTCTTGAGTTTGCAAATGTGATTAGGAAACGTCGAATTTGCAAATCCAGGTGGTTGAATCATGTACACATCCTCATGTAAGGTGCCATGAAGAAATGCATTATTGACATCTAGTTGGCGTAACGACCACCCTCGAGAGAGTGCGATGGAAAGAACAGTATGAATGGTGACAGGTTTCGTTACCGGACTAAAGGTATCAAAATAGTCCTTACCGTACTGTTGATGAAACCCTTTTGCAACTAGGCGCGCTTTAAATTTATCAATAGTTCCATCGGGTTTTCGTTTGGTTCGGAATACCCATTTGCATCCGATTGGATTTTGGGTAGTATGAGGGACAAGCTCCCACGTATGGTTTTGAAGAAGAGCGTTGTATTCAAGATCCATTGCTTGTCGCCATTGTGGATCTTTCATCGCTTGGATGTGAGTAGAGGGCTCAATGGATGTAGGAAGTGGGTGAAGTGTGGTGGAGTTGATGAAGTTGGAATTGTAATATTTTGGGTTAGGATTCCGAGACCGTTGTGGGCGAGTAGAGGTGGTAGGAGAGGGGTTAGTTGAAGGAGTTTGAGATGAGGAGGTGGTAGAGTCATTGGAAGGCTGTGTAGGTGAATTAGGTTGTGTAGGAGTGGAGGATTGTGGAGATGAGGACTGTGTATGGACAGTGGAGGACTGTGTAGAGGACAAGAGTTGTGTAGGGTTAGGGGAATGTTGTGTAGGTGTAGTAGAAGGTTGTGTATGGTCAGATGAGTGTTGTGTAGTATCAGGCAACTGTTGTGTAGGTGCAGCAGAAGGTTGTGTAGGGTCAGGAGAGGGGTGTGTAGGAGGTATGGGTTGGTGTGTGGGATCGATGGGAGGTTGTGTAGGGTGTGAAGGCTTTGTAGGATTTGGTATGTTGTGAAGAAATGATTAATATGTGACAGTGGGAGATGTGGAGTTATTGGTGTGGGATGGGAAGATGTGAGGTATGAATTCAACATGGCGAGAGTGATATAGTTTGTTGGTGGCTGGATCAAAGCATTTGTATGCTGATCTGGAAGAGGAGTATCCAAGAAAGATACATGATGCGGAGCGAGATTGTAACTTGGAGGTGTTGTATGGGCAGAGCCAAGGATAGCAAAGACATCCAAACGGTTTTAGTTTGGAATAGGTGGGAGCAACATTGAATAACATGTCATAAGGTGATTTGTTGTTCAAGATGGTGGTGGGTAGACGGTTGATGAGATAAGTTGCGGCTTGAAAGGCATGTGACCAAAATTGTGATGGGAGTTGAGCATAGTGGAGGAGGGCAAGGCCCGTTTCAACAACGTGTCGATGACGACGTTCGGCCACCCCGTTTTGTTCGGGTGTATGAGGAGGTGTGGTGTTGTGAGAAATTCCATGAGTTGTGAGAAATGGTTTAAGACCAATGTATTCACCACCATTGTCGGTAAATAGAGAGATAAGAGGTGTTTGAAAGAATTTTTCCACTAGTGATTTGAATTGTGGAAAAAGGACGGAGACGTCGGATTTTCTTTTTATCGGATATAACCAAATGTATTTAGAAAAATAATTGACAAATATGACATAGTACTTGAAGCCGTCATTGGATGTTTGGACTGGACCCCATACATCTGAGTAAACGAGTTGCAATGGTTTCTTTGCAACAAATGAGTTTTTACCAAAAGAAATTTTATGGCTTTTATTTAACGAACAAGATTTGCAATGAAAAGACTCGGGTGACACTTTATTACCATTAAGTCCTGATTTAGAAATTAAGGACTTGAAGACTTGAAACAAAGGATGTCCAAGGATATGGTGCCACGCAAGTAGAGATCTTGTTGTTGTTGCATTGATTTGAGGAGAGAGTGTGGTTGGTCCGTAGTAAACGTCATTGACGTTCACGCCCCACATGAGATGCGCCCCCGTGCGTAGATCTTTAACCACGAAATGATATGGAAAAAATTCAACAGAAACTTAATTAGTACGACTAAGTTTTGCAACAGAAATAAGATTATTACGAAGAGATGGAACGATTAAGACATCGTTTAAGAAAAGCGGTCGTGAGTTGGTGTGAAGGGTTGTTTGACCAATGTGTGTGATAGGAAGGGTTTTACCGTCACCTAAAACAATCTCATCCGGGCCACCATATTCGGAAATAACATGCATTTGGTTGTTGTTGTTGTTAGTGTGATTGGAAGCGCCTGTATCCCACATCCATGGAGTGTTTGGAACCGTAGTGTGAGAAGATGTATTGTTCACAACCGGGTATGAGTAGGAATCATGAGTAGAGACTTGATGGTCGCGTAGGAAGCGACGAAGTTTGCGACAATCTTTCGTTACATGACCGGGTATGCTGCAAAAATAACAAAAAACGTTAGTTTGGCTGTTGTGGGTCGGGTTGTTTTGAGTTTGGGTTGCGGATTTGTTTGACCACGAGGAGGGTCGGTTTTGTAATGATGGGTTTGAGGCTGAGGAACAAGGGTACCGATTGTAGTTTTGGTTTGATTGATGAACAAAAAATGGAGCCATTGAGGCTGCAAATCAGAAAAATGAAAGGGTTGTGTGGGTTGCGGACAGAAGGCTGTCGAAAGATGTGATGGATCGGTTGGCTCAAGGGAGCTTTAGGCTCTTGATACCATATAGAGTAATAGAGTGAATTGGATCGAATGTGCTTTTCTCATTATTCACAGAAGATTATATAGTGGCTACAACATTAATACAATGACTTGATTCTAGGAAGACTATTGACTAGACTATTGACTAAGAATGTTGACTATGACTAAATAATTATAAAGGCATAAAGATAGCTCTTTGACTATGACTATTGACTGTTGACTGTTGACTATTGATTTATGTTAATACCAGGGACATATGGTTTAAACATTTTAAACTTTGAAAAACAATGTTTTCTAATCAAATTTTGAATGGACCGTGCTCCAAAATTTGAAGGATTAATCAATTTCAACTTGCTCAAATCACGAATATTCCAGCTAGGAAGAGTTGGTAGACCAATTTTAATTTTGAAATATTGAATACTTCCTTTCTTTTAGCCACAAATATCTTTTTTATCAGTTTCAAACTTCCAACATACAATATTTTTGGTTGAGTGTTGTTTTGTGGTCGGGGTGGCCGTGGGGTTATCTGAAGGCGTTAGTTGTACTACGGGTCAAAACAGAGGTGGTTGTAGTTTTGTTGCTGGGCTTCGGTTTGCAGGAACGCGGTTAGAAACAAAGAGGGTCGAAGGAAACAAGTTTGGGTCGTGGGTTTTTAGGTCTTTAAATAAATGTGTTCCGATCGATTTCAATTTAATTGTTTTGATGATGACTGAATCGCATTAAATGGGTTGAATGAGTGGTTAGTTACAAGCTAACGGTTGGCTGACCATTTCTCTTTTCAATGTCGGTTCCCTTTTCTATGACGATGTGCAAATATATGGTGAGAAGATGAATGACATGTTTCTTTTTTTGTCTTATTCACATTTTATATTTCTATTATTGTTATTATTATTGTTTGATTATTCATTTGGATATGTAAAATATCATATAAATTCTTATTTTTTTTTATCTTTTTGTGCATTTAATTAATATGATGGTTATTTAATTGTTGTATTAAATTTGTTTTGACAATGTAATAAAATTACAATTTTACCCATATAGATAAATATGAAATGATTCTTTTACCCGTACAAATGAAAACCCATTATATAGTAGTATAGAAGTATAGATAATTGTGATATAAAAGAGACGTGGGCCTAACAAAGGACAAAGCACCAAGTTGTGAAGTTATTTATAATTTAACGAAAGAAAAGACATAAACAACTTTCTTGAACCGATCCATATTAGTGACGTTAAATAAAAAGCTAAAGAAAATGAGATAGTTTACACACCACAAATAACATATACCAACAAAAACATTTAAAAGCCATTTGATAGGTTTGGAAGGATTTGAATGTATGCCAACGGCTCAATTATCATTTTTTTAACGTCCAACAAAAGCCTGGTCATCCAGGTAAACCTAATGGCAAAATGCCACCCACACTTGTGAACACAAACAGCGCTGGTGACCCAACCTGCCAACATTCCAGAGGAAACCCACTGTAGTAAAACCTCTAGCTCAACCTAGAATAAATTTGCTTTAGGTGAGACTCCAACTCACAACCTCTACATTAATCGGTCATAAGGTTGCCACTACTAAAGAATAAATTTGCTTTAGGTGAGACTCCAACCCACAACCTCTACATTATTAATCGGTCATAAGGTTGCCACTACTAAAGGATGATTGGCGCTCAATTATCATTTTAATCTTCGATAAGTTTAAACCTTCTTAAATAAATAATCATTTTCAATTCTGATTATTATTATGCTTGTTATCATTATCACCAAATAAAAAATCTCACTAAACGACTATTGAGAATATTAAAAAAAAACAACTTTAATTTCTGGTTTAGTATTTGTGTAATTATCGAAAAATAAAAAAAATAATCCTGTTAAAATAAAAATTAATTTAAAAAATAAAAAAATAAGGGGAAATGGATTTTAATACTCCCAACTATCGCCTGTTGACGGATAATACTCCCAACTATCACTTTGGTCATTAGCACTCCCAACTTTCAACTTGTTGGATTTTATTACCCCCAAACTAACTGAGGTCTAACCCAGTTAGTGTTTGTGGTCAAAATGTAAAAACTAAAACTTAAGGGGCATTTCTAAAACTTTTTATTATTATTAATCACTATGTGGGCATTTCTTTGGCAGATCATTGAACACACAAAACACACATATGTGTGTTGTTATAATCACCTCCGAACAACAACCTCCGGTCGCCGCCGGACAACCACCTCCGGCCGCCGCCTCCACCTCCGGCCGCCGCCTCCATCTCCGGCCATCACCGGTTGCCTTCCTCGGCTCCGGTCATCTTCTCCGCCTCCATCCCCACCAACAAATGTTTAAATACTGCTACCCACCAGGCCACGTCTTCAACACCTCACTCATATTAGAGCCGATGACGTAAGTGACGGAGTAGTTGTTGGATCTGATGGCTCTGAAGAGTTTAAGGTTGAGTTGGATAAGCTCAGTTTTAAGATCCAATCACTCGGCATATGTTTCGCCTCCAACTGTTAACCATCACCGGTGTCGTCGTTGGAGCCCTAACCCTCTTCGATGTCTTATCGGAGCCCTAACCGCCGGTGTCGTCGTCGGTCAAGGTGATGTTTGGGTGGTTGATGCCTTGTCGGAGACAGGAGTGGTGGTCGGAGAAGATGACCGAAGGTGCAGCGGCGATGTCTCTGTTCACGTCTCTCTATCTCTCTCTCTCTCTCTCTCTCTCTCTCTCTCTCTATCTCTAGATCAGGGTTCACGTTTCTGTGTTAGGGGTTACGTTTCTGGTTGTTAGGGTTCACGTTTATGAAATGGGGGATGACGGCGGTGAGGCAGTGGTTGTTGGTGGCGGTTGTCTTGTCCCTGTAACTAGAAGAAGAAGGCAGAAGGCAGAAGGGGGTTTGGGGGGTGGTTTGGGATTTATAACAAAAAGTTTTAAAAGTTTCAAAAATGCCCCTTAAGTTTTGGTTTTACATTTTTGTCACGTAGAAGTTTTAGTTTTTACATTTTGGCTATGAAAACTAACCAGGTTAGACCTCCGTTAGTTTGGGGGTGATGGAAGAAAATAAGTTGAAAGTTGGGAGTGGTATTGACCAAAGCGAAAGTTCGGAGTGATATCCGCCAATAGGCGATAGTTGGGAGTATTAAAATCCATTTTCCCAAAAAATAAAATAAATTAGATATAACACAAGTCGTTCTATGTATAATAAAATTGACATTTTATAATTCATATCTATGGCTTTTCCATTTTCTAGGTCAATTTCGTAAAATTACTACAATCCTGTCACAATCTTGCATACTCCTCAGTTGACAATTTCAAACCTCTATTATGACAGATCAGTGGCGAAACTTGACCCGAAGTTTTGGGGGGGCGGAAGTCACCAGGGGATCGAAAGTCACTGGTTTCGGGGGGTCGAAAACCAGTTTCGGGGGGTCGAAACCCTATATTTTCAAAATTTTCTATACTATCATTATATAATCGGAACTTCTGCGCGAAAATCCGAGGGATCGGCCGCCCCTCCCCGCCCTTACAAACGTGCGCCACTGTGACGGATCGATCATGCCCCATATATAATTGTAAAAAGGGAAAAATACACTGTTCATGCTAATAGAGTAATTTGTTATGTGTTTCTATTTTTACTTAATCTTTATAAATGACTATCTTGCTCGGTAAAATCAAACTATCATTTCATTAAAAAAAATGAAATTTAAACGGCAAGTAGTAAAAAGAATGGAATCCATAACAAAGTTTTTATTGTACCATGTGAGGTTGCAGATTGACCTTAAGAGTATCCGGAGTGGGGGCGGGAAGGGGGAACACCGCCGCCGGTCCTGGCGTGGGGGGTGGGGGCGGGGGGCAATTATTTGGGAAACGTGGCATCTTCTGATTGATCAGTTTTTTTTTTAACTTTAATACAATATAATATTATTTCTTCCCCCCCCCCCCTCTTCCCCCTTCCACTCCCCACAATTATTCCCCCCCCTCAAGAGTCCCACAAGTGCCACATGGCGCTTCATCCCTCTCATCCCCCCTCCCCCACCACTCCGGATAGCCTAATAGTACGAGGTCAAAGCTAACAGAAAAATAATTATCAAATTACATTACTATATATTAATAATCAAACTAATTTGAATAGTACTTAAAATGAATAGTAAAATATTAATATTTTATTTATATTATTATTTTATTTAAAAACTTTATTATATTATATACTATTAATATATTATATCGATCCCGACAATACCGATACCGATAATACCAAAACCGAAAATCCATAAATATGGGTACCGATACCTTCCGAAACCACTCGGTTCGGTACGGTATCGGGATCGGAACGGGACGGGATCGGTATTCGACCTTGTATGCTCATCCCTAATTAATATATTATGTACTATTATTTTATTCAAAAACGTTATTATATTATACACTATTAATATATTATATACTATTATTTTATTCATATTATTTTGTTAAAAAATTTATTATATTATATACTATTAATATAAATAACATAATCTTATGTAATTTCGTTACAAATTTCATGTTTTACCTTATTTGTAGATTTCTTTATTTTTTTAACGTTTACAACCAAAATGAAATCTCGATTGTATAATTCATTGATTGATTAACACCTCATCTAAATTTCGATTGTAAAACGCGCAACGCGTGTGATTTTATACAACTAGTAATATTAATAATCAAACTAAATGAATAGTGATCACTAATATTAATATTTTATTTATATTATTATTTTATTTAAAAACTTTATTATATTATATACTATTAATATATTATACCTAGCCTGATAATACCGACACCAAACAGTATGGTATCGGTTCAGTATCGGTACGGTACCGGTATGGTATCGATATTTTACCTTAAAATACCGATACCATACCAATCCCGTACCGATACCGATAACACCGAAACCGAAAATCCAAAAATATGGGTACCGATACCGATCCCAAAACCACTCGGTTCGGTACGGTATCGGGATCGGGACGGGATCGGTATTCGACCTTGTATGCTCATCCCTAATTAATATATTATATACTATTATTCTATTCAAAAACTTTTTATACCGATCCCGACAATACCTATATCGAACGGTACGGTATCGGTACGGTATGGTATCGGTATTTTATCTTAAAATACCGATACCATACCGATCCCGTACCGATACCGATAATACCGAAATTGAAAATCCATAAATATGGGCACCGATACCGAAACCACTCGGTTCGGTATCGGGATCGGTATCCGGCCTTGTATGCTCATCCCTAGTTAATATATTATATACTATTATTTTATTCAAAAACTTTGTTATATTATATACTATTAATATAAATAACATAATCTTATATAATTTCGTTACAAATTTCATGCGTTACAATAAAAATGGAATCTCGATTGTATAATTCATTGATTGATTAATAGCTCATCTAAATCTCGATTGTAAAACACGCAACGCGCGTGATTTTATACAACTAGTTTTTATTGAAAATGAAAAAGGTTTTGATGAATTTAGCGTATATCAACTTATGAAAAAAAAAAAAAAAAAAAAAAAAAAACCCTTAGCCAAAAATAATAGATTAATTTAGCATGTTTAAAATATCAAATATATGTAAAAGTAAAATGAAATCGAATGATTAACATGGTATGTTGGATATGAGAGGTATTCATAACTTGTAGAAAGTAGAATCCGATGAATTGATCAAAACGAAGCAAGCCGGTTGGTTTTGCCAAATTAAAATGTGTAGGTTTTGATGCTTTTACGGTCTAAATTAAAATGTGTAGAAATGACTACATCTGAATTGTTCATAATCTCTTAATAGTTAAGATGTAATCTTAAGTATGAATGGTAAGAGGTAACATCTTAATGGTTGCCTTTTAACCATTCAGACTTAAAGTTATCTCTTAATCATTCAGAGGTTATAGACTATTAAGAGGTAGCATCCTGATCATGTGGCCTAGTGGTAAAAGGGCCGGTTCTCTCTTTGGGGGAGCCGGGTTCAATTCCCACGGGAGGCATGTGATGGATACCCCCACCCTTGTGGTGGGGTAGGTGGTTGGGGAGTGATGGAGAGATCCTTGACCCTTGTGGTCATGGGTTCGACTCCTGATCCCTCCAGGTTTTACCGGTTCACTACCTTCGTGCCTTCGGGCGGGTTTGTGGGCCGGGTTTTTCTTGGAACAGGAGACGGGTGGGCCGAAGGGCTCTGTCCGTACGGACTAGAGGCCGTCTGGGGCCCCTTTCGGCCATTGGGCAATACTTTAGTTGATCGTTCAAAAAAAAAAAAAAAAGAGATAGCCTCTGAATGGTCATTAAGAGGCTACCAAACAGCTCCGAAATATATGTAGAGTTCAGCTTTAGTGGTTTTAACTTTTAAGGATCGGTTTGCTATTAACCGACCATGTAAATCAATCCGACATTTTAACAAAACTTTTTATTTATTTATTTATTTATTTATTTTTTACCTTTTAAGAATTCTATATATAATTAAAACATGAAAGGTCTTATGAACAGGACACACTTTGGACAGATTTTTAACCTTATTTACACTTCTGCCACTCTTATGCTTTAGATAGATTTTGAATCTTATTTACACTTTTACCACACTCCTTCTGTTTTTTTTTTTAAACCTTTTTGTCTTTCAAAGACACACAAGACTTCTGTTCATCAAACCAAACCCTTCGTTACCACCCACCATCTAGCCACGAAAGGCTGATGCTAGCGGTCGCTGCCATTTTCTGGCCTTCAGTAGTGGCGATAGGCGGTGGTTCACATGTAGGTGTAGATGGTGATGGGTTATGTGGTGGTGACATCTATGGGGGTGGATCGGTTGAATGGGTTATCATATATGAGTCTATTTTTGCAACCGACAACGACTAGACACAGATCCAACATCTCTTTTTATTGATTTTAGTTGTTGCGTTTAGTGATCTGAATAGCATTTTCGTATCAAATCGGAGGTGGTAGCATGACTATGTGTTTTGAGAGAGAGATTGGAGGGTAGGAGGTGGAGTCATGAGTGTTGGGCAGATATTTTCATCTCATTGATTGTGAGTATTCCTTTTTAAATTACAAAAATTAAAAAACAAAATAATAAAAGACGTGGCTGTGTGTGGGTGCCAAGTAGCTGAATTCTATATATAATTAAAACATGAAAGGTCTTATGAACAGGACACACTTTGGACAGATTTTTAACCTTATTTACACTTCTGCCACTCTTATGCTTTAGACAGATTTTGAATCTTATTTACACTTTTACCACACTCCTCCTGTTTTTTTTTTAAACTTTTTTGTCTTTCAAAGACACACAAGACTTCTGTTCATCAAACCAAACCCTTCGTTACCACCCACCATCTAGCCACGAAAGGCTGATGCTAGCGGTCGCTGCCATTTTCTGGCCTTCAGTAGTGGCGATAGGCGGTGGTTCACATGTAGGTGTAGATGGTGATGGGTTATGTGGTGGTGACATCTATGGGGGTGGATCGGTTGAATGGGTTATCATATATGAGTCTATTTTTGCAACCGACAACGACTAGACACAGATCCAACATCTCTTTTTATTGATTTTAGTTGTTGCGTTTAGTGATCTGAATAGCATTTTCGTATCAAATCGGAGGTGGTAGCATGACTATGTGTTTTAAGAGAGAGATTGGAGGGTAGGAGGTGGAGTCATGAGTGTTGGGCAGATATTTTCATCTCATTGATTGTGAGTATTCCTTTTTAAATTACAAAAATTAAAAAACAAAATAATAAAAGACGTGGCTGTGTGTGGGTGCCAAGTAGCCGAATTCTATATATAATTAAAACATGAAAGGTCTTATGAACAGGACACACTTTGGACAGATTTTTAACCTTATTTACACTTCTGCCACTCTTATGCTTTAGACAGATTTTGAATCTTATTTACACTTTTACCACACTCCTCCTGTTTTTTTTTTAAACTTTTTTGTCTTTCAAAGACACACAAGACTTCTGTTCATCAAACCAAACCCTTCGTTACCACCCACCATCTAGCCACGAAAGGCTGATGCTAGCGGTCGCTGCCATTTTCTGGCCTTCAGTAGTGGCGATAGGCGGTGGTTCACATGTAGGTGTAGATGGTGATGGGTTATGTGGTGGTGACATCTATGGGGGTGGATCGGTTGAATGGGTTATCATATATGAGTCTATTTTTGCAACCGACAACGACTAGACACAGATCCAACATCTCTTTTTATTGATTTTAGTTGTTGCGTTTAGTGATCTGAATAGCATTTTCGTATCAAATCGGAGGTGGTAGCATGACTATGTGTTTTGAGAGAGAGATTGGAGGGTAGGAGGTGGAGTCATGAGTGTTGGGCAGATATTTTCATCTCATTGATTGTGAGTATTCCTTTTTAAATTACAAAAATTAAAAAACAAAATAATAAAAGACGTGGCTGTGTGTGGGTGCCAAGTAGCCGAAATTTGGAACAAAATATGAGAATTTACATATGAGTGTAGGGTTAATCTGTTTATGTATAATGGTATGTATAAGTTAAGTGATTAAATAACTATTCTAGATAAACGTTGAATAGGTTATCACATACGACTCTAATTTTGCAAGTCCCGTTATTAGTAAAACCCATGGACTACGTTTTATGCAATTTATTTTTAGTTTTATCTACGTTTATACGTAAATTTGCGTAACGTTGTTTTAAACTAACTGATTGTTTTAAACACGTTTTAAACCGCTCGACGTTCATCTCTTAACACACCATTGCAACGTGTTTTATCTATATTTATATTGACATGCTGTAATGTGTGCTTATCGTGTTTATCTTTATCTACATGTTGGTTTAAATTTTGTTCAAATTAATTGGCTTTCCTATACAACAACATAACTTTTTCGTAACTTTCAAATGTAACGTTCATGTTTTTTTCGTAACTTTTTCGCACCCGCCGCAAAGCGCGGGTAACCCACTAGTTTAGAGCTATGTTATGTGTTGTATTTATGAAACATCATTTTCATTTTAAAAAGGGTATGGTTCAAACTTTTGTCAAAACCATTAGAACTAAATCGTAAACACACACTGATCGACATCAGAAGCTTGATATTTGTAATGATACTACAAAGGAAAATGATCATTACTATCTTGTCGTAATCAAGAATATATATGGCGATAATGGCTTCTAAATTTTTTTTTTTTTTTTTTTTTTTTTTTTTACTTAATATAGATTTTTATTAAAACAAAATACGGAAATTACATCATAATAGCAGGTAGGCGGGCAACAAGCTGCGCCGCCACCCCTTTTTGAATTGCAAACCCTAGTCTACTAAAGACAAAACCTTGCCCCCCTGGGGATGAAACATTGCTGTGGACAACCCGTTGGACCCTGGTCAAGAAACGAATAGCTTCTGGCGCCAGGGAGCCAAAGGTGTCGAAAGCCAGAGGGATAAAGACATGTTGGTTATCTGCACAAGCTTTAGCATGTTTATCTACTTTCTTTGATTCCGCTTTTCTTGATGCTTGCCCAGCTACGAACCCTGTTTCCCGTAACCCAACCAGCGGAGATACCCCGGTGAGGTCCACACAGGCATGTTTCCCTCTCTCCCAACCAAAGACAAGCAGGTCTGCTGGTCGCAGGGTGGATCTCCCTTCCGTGGGGTCTGTGAGGAAGTTTACAGGGGCCTCCTTTTTGGCAGAGATCCCAGCTCTTCTCAAGATATCCCACAAAACATCCCTCACCCAGTCATGCCGGTATTTGAAACCAGGGAGCTCCTTGCAATGAATTGCATGCTCCCCGTATTTATCCATGCAGGTTTTACGGCAGATGGGGCATGTTTCATCTTCCGGGTACAAGGGGATCATCAATCGGTACTTGAGTATAGCCCTGTACTCTACTGCAGACATGCATTGACCCAAACCCTCAATCGGGATAACGGTCAAGAAATCCTGAGCATGAGGGCCCTTTAGGCATTCAATCACCGCCTTCTGGCGAGTGGACAACTCAAAAACTTCTCCCAGGCTCTGAGCAGTTTTGCTAAAAAGAGCATTCGCCAAAGTTTTTTGTGGCTTTGGGGGGGCGGTGTCCTTGTTAGAAAAACCGCCAATATCAAAATCCGGGAGATAGACATTTAAGCGTTCGAGCGCCTGTTGATAGTCTGGGTCTAGTCCAATGACCCCACTGTTTCGGAGGATATGATCCTGAAGTTTCCAAGACTGAGCTCTGGACGCCACAAAGGCATAGACCCCAACATCTCGAGCTGAAAGGAGGCCTAAACCACCTAAACGCATCGGCAAGGATGCCAAGCGCCACTGGAGGTCCCCGAAGAAGGGGCCGCCACACACAACTATATCCTCAATAGCTTCGCGGAGACCATCATCGAAAATGGATACCGCATCCACCATGAAGTGGGGTTGGCAAGTTCGTAACCCAAAAAGTAACTTAGCGACCCCCATACATGACCTGAGTAGCAGGAGTTCACTCTGGGGATCTCTAAGGCGGGGCAGTAGTTTCATGAGGGCAACCGCACTCGTAGCACGCCGCCCTGCCAACTCCCCGATAAAGGCAGGGTCTCGGCTAACAGCCCCACCAAGGAGCTTAACCCCTTTCTTAGGTCTACCAATCCCTGTCGGGAAAAGCCCTTCCTGGCTTTTCAACCCGTCACACGTCGGCCAAAAAACCTCTGTTTTCTTAATATTGAGATGAAGCCCCAGAGATGGCCCATGCACGTTGATAATGTCTAAAGCCTTAGCAACCGCAGCTGCGTTGCCTATAATCGTCCCATCATCCAAATACCAAGCATGGAACGGGAGATTACAGTGTTCCTGAACCCGCATGATAAGAGGATGTAAGGCAAGAGCAAAGAGAAGGGGCCCCAAAGGATCTCCTTGCTGCACTCCGGTGGTAGCCCCAATACAATCATTACCCACGTACAGCCTAGCAGGCTGGGCGTAAAGAAACTGGACCCACGGATAGATAGACGGGCATCGCTGGTGAACCTCTTGAAGAAAGGCTGTGCGGTCGACCATGTTGAAGGCATTGGAAAAGTCTACTGTAAGCAGAGCCAAGGACCCATCCACATGAAAAGAATTCAGGAACCTGTTGGCACTGTGAAGCACCGCTTCTGCCCCATTTGGTACGCCTACTCCAAATTGAAAATCCCCTAGGTACTGAGCCATGTCTTTCCGAACCTTCTTCATTGCCACCTTAGAAACCAACCTCCGCCAAATGCCCCCCACAGCAATAGGTCGAATTCCATTATCGGGCTTCAATAAGGGGGTGAGGGGGGCCGAGGCAACAAACTCAGCAAGCGCCTTAGGGCAGGCCCCCCCAAGCCATAAGTTGACAACTTCAGTAATGGCCGCGAGCAAGCCCGAGGAAGTCACCGAGCCTTCGCCACCCATAGCATCCAACAGGTGTTGGGCCCGTATCCCATCCCTACCGCAAGACGTCCCTTTAGGGAAAGATCGGATACATTTGAGCACACAATCCCCATCTACAGATAGAGCGGGTTGGGCGATAGGGTTAGACGGAAAAGATGGAGGCGGCACCACTGGGTGTTTATCAATGAGGGCTTGCATGGTCGATTCACATAGAGGGGCAACCCCACTGGAGCACAGAACCTTAACCGCCGCCGTGAAATGCCCATCCCTGACTTTCCGAAGACATTGCTTTATATTCGGTTCCGTTTCATTGTCCTCTTCCCTTCTGACTTCTCCTCTAGATACCACCACATCCCCCACGCTATCCAAGAGGGAAGAGACCAAGACCGCAAACCCAGACCCATCTCTCCATACTGCAAGCGCTTGCATTATGCTACTACACTGCAGAGATTTCCTGTTCCCAGATCTTCGCTCTTGCCTGGAGGACGGTCTGACCACCCGCAGGGTTAACCGCGGGAGCAAAAGCAATTGGACCCAATTTTCAACCGAGCCTGGCGACACCACCACTTTACGTAAGGCACTTGTTAACACTTGAGCAAACGTCAGACGACAACTAGGGGGAATGCTTTTAACAGTTTGAATAGGGAGGGAAAAAACACGTTCGAGGAGGGCAACATCCCCAACCATCCCGGTTTGGTGACGTGGGTTTGCGTCGTCTAACGCTAGACATGGTTTCCGTATCCCAACAATGAAATCTTCGACATCTTCCGAGACCATGGCGAACGATACGACCTCATCGTCATGCTTGCATCCCCTACTGAGAGCATGTATCCCCATGCACCTCCCACATAACCATTTACCTCCTGCCCTGAGAGCTTCCCCAACGTCCAAGAAAAGGTCCCGATCCTTCGAAACAGCCTCCTTCATAGATAGCCTTCGGTTTTCTGTCTTGAGATGAGTGCTTTGCATGTGTTCAATAAGGCGGAAAAATCTGCCAAACCCCGGTTTACCATCTTTACAATCGTGAAAATGTTTAAAGGGGCAGGCCCTTAAACCGCTAACAAGGTCATGCCCAGAACCTCCTGACTTGGCATTCCGGGCCTTCCTGGCAGGAGCCATGTACGAAATGTTAACTACCGAACTCGAGATGAGTTGGGGGCAAAGGAACCAGTGGGCAAAAACCCTTGACAAGACAGCGAGGGTAGCAACCACAGGTTGCCCACCCTCTAAGCGAACCCCCACATAACTCCTTACCCCATTATATTTATTATTATTATTATTATTATTATTATTATTATTATTATTATTATTATTATTATAGTACTATACTATTTTATAATAACTATGAAATCTTATAATATTACTATTATTATTAAAATCAAAAGTAACCCAAATCTAAATATAACAAAACATTCATACAGATACAGAGTTTCATCAATCGCATGTTTGAAGAATTTAAAGGGTGCAGGAAGGCGAGTAGGCTTAGCAGGAAGGCGAGTGGGTTTTGACAGGGGTGGCGAGTAGGTTGGCAAGAGGGCGAGTAGGGTTGGCAGGAGGGACGAGTGGGTAGGATAGGAAGGGCGATTAGGATTGGCAGGGAGGGGGGCGATTGGCGTTTTTCAAAAACTAACCGTTGGAGTATGAGTCAAGAATCCGGTGGGTTTTCAGTGGAACGGCGGTTCAGGGGAGGAAAGTCTCATGGGAGGGGCGGATCAGGGAAGGATGTTACGGGTGGGGTAACGACGGTGGTTAAGGGCCATATTCAGGGAAGGAGGTTTCAGGGGGTGGAAAGAGGTCTTAGGCGGATACAGAGGGATGAAGACGAAGTGATCGGAGTATTGTAAAAAAGGGGGAGGAGACAGTCATGAAGGGGTGGTGGTACGGTGTTCCGGTGGGTTTCACGAAGTGATCGGAGTATGAATGCTTTTGATATTATTTCGTTTTCTTCGGGTTATAATTTATCGGAATTGTTTGGTGATCGAGAGGATATGGAGCGGTTTCTGTCGGGTGAGTTGCCGGAGAAGGTGATGGAGACGGTGGTGACGGTGGTGGAGAAGGAGGGGTTGACGGTGGTTGAACGGAAAAAGTGGTGTGTGAAGGTCTTGTTTATGGTTAAGTGGCCGGAGAATGTTTATGGTTAAGGAGGGGTTGACGGTGGGTAATTCTCAGAATGGAATTAATCTATTATTTTTGGTCCTATCATTCATTCGTTGTTTGACCCATCATCGAGCAGCCAATGAACAAAGCATTGAGCAAAAACATATGTTTACTGTTTCCGTATATTTTAAAAGTCATAATCTTAGAAGATATCGTAACTTCCAAACATATGTCCATGAATTTACTAGAGATAAATAGATACGAACAAGAAAAATTGTCTTTAAACGCATAAATAATTGTAATATTTAATATTCCTTTAGTATCATTAGTAGGCTATATCCCGGGAGCTTTTCGAAATAGACCAATCTAATATGGAGTGATAAAATATGTGTTACGGTTAGGGCTGCAAACGAACCGAACGAACACGAACAAGGCATTGTTCGTGTTCGTTTGCTAAGAAATTTATGTGTTCACGAGCAGTTTATGAACACTTACCGAACGGAATTTTTTGTTCGTGTTCGTTTGTTAAGAAAACACTCATGTTCGTGTTCGTTTGTTAATTTAGTTCATGAACGCACACGAACATAAACGAACGCTAATGAACTCAAACAAGTGTTCATTAACACAAAGAATTTGTTCATGAACGAAAACAAACACAAATTGACATATATTAGTTTTCTAATAAGATTGAATTCACATGTTAAAAAAATTAAGTAGAACATCCAAAATATAACCTAACTATACAAACATACTTAGTACTTAACATAATATTAGTAAACAAAATAAAGTAGTGTCTCAAAAAAACTAAGCTCTCCTCCTAAACTTGAAGTCTTCATTTACTTAAACTTGAAGTCTCATATACTTACCACACATACATTATTTATTTATTTATTTTGGTAAACTAAATAAACATTAAAGAATATAAAATAAAATTATAAAAATTAAAAACTCTATTAAACTATCGAACACAAACGAACACGTTACCGAACGTTCACGAACATAAACGAACGAACGCGGCCTCTGTTCATGTTCGTTCGTTTAACTAAACGAACGGAATTTTTTGTTCGTGTTCGTTCATTTATTAAACGAACAATCACAAACGAACTTCCCGCCGAACCGTTCATGAACTGTTCGCTAAAAGTTCAGTTCGTTTGCAGCCCTAGTTACGGTGTAACATAAAAATTAATGTTCTATAATATGAGAAAACAACAATTTTAATCATCTGAATAAGAATGAAAATGTATATTAAAGAGAAAATGTACGTTTGGATGAGGAGTACAGACAAAAACGACTGATTTTGACATATTTTGCACTGCATGAAAACAAAACTCTCATTTACAGTTGCATTTAGTGTCATGGATTCATTAGAAACTTGTGTATCACACAGGTTATATCATTTTGTTTTTGTTTTTTATTATTTGGTTAGAAAATTTAATATTATCTGAGGTTGGATCAATAAGAGATAAACATAAAATTATGATTTAAAAATATTATTCACTAGCTGATTACCCCGGGAGCGTCCCGGGGTTGAAAAATCTAATATTACTTAATAAAAAAGGATAAAAGAAGTAAATAGTCTCAACCTCTTTTAATGTTAAAGAAACTTGTTCTAATGTTTATACTATCAAAAGGGGTTGTCATGCTGCGTTCCTAGCAAATTAAAAATCTCAACCTTTTTTAATGCTAAGCATATCGTTATAGCACATGAACATGGGCAATTCTTATATGTAATAGTAGGTTCAAAAACATATATACTATCATAACATGATTAGTGACTTGCCTATATATGATTAATAAATTACTTAAATACATTGTGTTTTTTTCTGCATGAACAAAAACTCACTAATTTTTTTTCGTTTTTGTATAGCACTATATATGGTGCTCGTTGGAAAGATAATAAAGCGATCGTTAATTTGGTTTAAAAGTTCAATTATTTCCGCATCCCAAATCATATCATTCTTGCTCCTTAAAATAACGGAACCAATTGGAAAGTTTTCTTTTGTATGTAATATGTGGTAACAGCTTGGAAGTTCCTACATATTATTACATAAATATGTTAAAAGCATATATTTTTTCCCATTATAAGAAATTAACTAATATAGTTACATATTCTTATAGGTTAAATCATACCTGTTGTCTGTAGTCATAGTGAATTATCAACTTAACAAATGATTTCACCATACTTCTATTTCTGTAAAATTAATAAAACAAATGAAGTTTTACACCAAACTTATCTTCAACAAATCTGACCAATATATGACATCAACTATATTAAAGACCAATATATCAGAACAATTATATTACAATTTCAACTTAACTCTATTACAATTTCAGCGTAACTCATAGATACATTATATGCGCAAACCGTAAGTGGTCCGTACCAGTTGCGAGCTACCAGTCAACTTAACTCAATACATGATAAGACTATGTATTGTGGCCCGTGAACTACCAGTCGCGAGCCACGAAACGTGGCATTTTAATTATAAATAACAGATATAAATAATAAATAATTTATCAACATCTAAATTATTTATCAACAAACATGGTGAATTTGCAAAGGAAAGTAATCGTCTAAAATGAGAGTGACTAAAAAAGCAGCCAATTAATTCACACCACTAAATAATCAAACCTAAATCTATTATAATCAACTCTGTTAATATCACAACAGGTTAATTCGTACCAAAACACTAAATGCCTACAGACAATCGATTGATAACATATATAAATCGATGCTTCAGAGTAAACACTACGTTAACAGATCTGAGAACATAACATATATAAATCTGTCATGACTAATTGATATCTAAATTATAATAGATCTGAAATAGAAATCAACTCCGTTCCTAATTCGTACTCTGTTAATATCACAACAGGTTAATTCGTACCAAAACACTAAATGCCTACAGACAATCGACAATCGACAATCGATTGATAACATATATAAATCGATGCTTCAGAGTAAACACTACGTTAACAGATCTGAGAACATAACATATATAAATCTGTCGTGACTAATTAGTATCTAAATTATAATAGATCTGAAATAGAAAACAAAATTAAACAATAAATAATACTTAAAAACTATTAAAAAAGGCTGAAGATATACCGATTCAAGAACTGATGAAGAGAGAAAAACTGAAGATAGATCTGAAATAGAAAACAAAATTAAACAATCAATAATACTTAAAAACTATTAAAAAAGGCTGAAGATATAACGATTAAAGAACTGATGAAGAGAGTCAGAATAATGAACGAAAACTGAAGATTATTTGAGAGATGAGAGACAGACGTGAGAGAATGAGAAGAGAGGATGTGAAGAGGCGGATCTGAATGAGAAGAGACAATGAGAAGAGGCGATCTGAAGACGATGATATTTTAGGGTTTGAGTGTTTTGATTTCTTTTTCATAGAATGAGAAGAGGCGGATCTGAAGACGATGATATTTTAGTGTAACACCCCAAAATTTCGTTTTAGTCTAAATACGCCTTTAGGCGTAATTGATAAAATAACAAGCGAGTTAAATGGTGGATGTTTTTAACAACCAAATAACAACAAACCCGTTTCATTTAATTACGCTAATAGGTGGGATCAATATATATACAATATTGAGCCCATTATCAAAAAGGAATATTTTGCGGATAATAAAACGAGACATTGACAAGTCCCGTAAATTGCAAACACACGTGGGAACATTATGAGAACTAACTTAATTAGTAAAGATCACATACTTGTACTAAACCGGAGGGGCTGAACTTGACAACTAGGCAAAGTTGGAATAAAATGGGGGTTAAGAGTGAAAATGTGTGATAACACACACTAAAATCGTTCTTCACACCATCAAAAACACACACACAAGAACCTCCACCAATTCAGCCCCAAATCATGCCAAAATCGATGGCCTTTCTAAATGCATGATGGAATTCATGATCATCTAGTGTTCTAAACGTCATAAGGTAACTCTAGATCCTTTTAAATCATCCAAATTCATGGTATATTGAAGATGATGGTTCTAGGGTTTTATAAAAATGTGGAATTGATGGTTAATATAGGTTGCCCTAGCCTTGGGGAGCCTTAAACATGTATAATTTGGTTACAAATCACATTTAATATGTGTGTTTGATTATGTTCATATGAATATGTTAACTTATGACATTGGGGTTTTAACCTCTAGGTTGAAACCACACATGGTTAGTAGTTTTGGTGACTCTTAGGAGTTGTTATAATGATCAAATTTAGTTAAAATGCCTAAATATCTTGTTATGATAATAATTAGATACATGGCTATATTTTGGATAAACTTAAACTCATGAAAATCAAGTGAATTTGGTGGGTGCACACCAAGTGTTTGATGAAATGCCTCAATAGTCTTGTTTGCAAATTGAGGTGATAACTTGATTTGGGTAATCATGGAATTACTCGCATATAAAACGCGAAACACATGTTTAAAAGATGAATCACGCCATACATGAAAATTTTAGCCAAATGATAATTGGGAAAACAAAATAATGGTGTGAATAAACTCATGAGATGTGTTAGTTATTGGATATAATGACTAACTTAATTAATCTTATGAGTATAGTGAAGGTTGATCTTGTCAAGCTAGGTGCAAGCTTGGATGGAATGGATCAACGAACTAAACGGGTCAAGCGGATATGAGCCTTTAGTGCAAGTCAATGGGAATGAATACAAGTAAGTTCTACTTACACTACTAGACTATGACATGGATTAAGTGTTATATATATTGGTATTGAGTGTGTACTAAAGACAAATCCCAACGGGTGAAATTCATTAAGTGGGTCAATTTATGTGGATTCACAATAAATCAAGGTTTATGAGATTAATTGAAACCATGAGTGGTGACCGAATGGTGAAATTCATCAAACGGGTCAATTAATAATGATATGTAAGAAATGATGTTTTAACCCAAGATGGGTCACTTAAATCATTTGAATGAAATTGTTAAGCTTGTTGTTAAATGGATCAAGTTTGTAACACTTGAACCATATATAAAAACTTGGATAACTTAGTATTATGAACTACGAGTCTAAACGGGTCAAATGGTGATATCCTCACCATGTGAGTCCAATACTTGATGCTTGTATTTCAAGCATTAAGATTCATAAAGTTAAACGGGTCAAATGGCAAGTTATTGCCATTTGAGTTCCGAGAAATTAACGTTGTCTATTTAGAAAGCATACAGGTAGATGCAATTGCGCGTGCATTCTTGATGTTAAGAATCATGGAGGATAAACACAAGGTATGGATATGGGTCAAGGCCACCCGGTAAGTCCGTAGTCAAATAAACGCCTTCGGCGAAGCAACATAGGTGATAAAGTACCCACATGAAGTGTAGGTGCAAATCAAGTAAGTTATTTCCATAACTATGTCTAATGCGCGCTAAGGCGCTTAGAATCGACCACATTAGAACAATCTTGAGAAATGTTGAAAATCTAAGTCCGTGTGGACTTAGAAGTTTTTAAACAAGTCATTGAGTCAAAAACATTGGATTTGAAACAAGAAGTTTCGCCACGAATGGCTAAATTGAAAGATTTGGTCATGAGGGGCATTTTGGGGATTTAAAGGATTAATAAAGGTTGATTCTAAGAATCTAAGTCGTAATGAAACAAATCGGACAAACGCTTTTGTTGATCAAGTGTCTAATGACTTGACAACTCAAACGGTATGCAATTTAAGTGGTCAAAAGTGCCTTGTTTGAATTAAGGCCTTAATGGGTCAAATTGGGTAAAAGTCGCCATAAACATTCAAAACTAAGAACCGGATCATGGCGACATAAACCGGACCATAATTTCAGTCAAACAAAGGTTTAATTAGTCGGCAAGTCATTACTTAGGCTTCGGGAATCATCAAATGCGGTTGCGACATGATTCCCACGCTTAAAAGCCACCAAAATTACATCAGAAGCTTCGAGCGGCCGCGCGAATAAACCGAGCGGCCGCGCGCTTTGATCTGCACGTCAGCACGAACTTTAAAATTGCGTATAAAATCGTAGAAAAATCGTTAGGAGGTGTTCTTTATATGCCTGGAAAGCTCTCGGAGCGTAGAACAATTCTCATTTGAAAGTCGAAGTCAGATTTTGGTTTTAGAAGGGGTAAAAGCGATCCGAACAGCTGTTGCGCATAAGTTGCAGCAGTTTGTTCTCCTGATAAAGGGCCGTTTGGCCTGGTTCGTTCCGTATCAACGTGTAACGAATACCGTACTAGTTTAAATGTATCATTGACAACCCACTAACCATTTTTGTGAAATGGTGCTAGGTAAACAAGTGAAGGAAGTCCCGGAGCAAGGATCAAGTCGCGAGAAGAACCGAACACGCCCGAACACTCATCAAGCTTCCGCACTAGAATCTAAGAACTCCCGTTAAAACGCAACATCTTAAAATATGTTTCAACTATTAAAAAGTAAAAATTTGTGTGAATCAAACATGTATTTGATCTTAATGGGTTGACTTATAAATAAAATTTCAAAGTTTTAATCGGGAGTGGTTTTTAGTTAAGGTCAAAACCCGTAAGATTAGGCAATAATCGCGTGATTACGGGTTAGGGTCTTACATTTAGGGTTTGAGTTTTTTGATTTCTTTTCACACTTCATCTTCATTAGACCATGTGTAGTGGAGAAGGTTATTTATAATGCTCCTGATTCTGATTGGTCTATGTGGCAGCTGAGTCAGCATGGAAAAATGAAGTGAAAAAGGGGTGTAGTGGTAGGGGGTTATTTATAATGCCCCTGTTTCTGATTGGTTGTTTATTTTATTATTTTTTTAATTTTTTTAACTCAGAATAATTAGAATAAAAGACAAATGAATATAAAAAAATTACAAATAATATTAAAAACACACAACTAATATTAATTAAATTAAAAAAAATACAAATAATATATAAAACACACACAAATAATATATAAAAACACAAATAATATTAATTTTCATCTTCGCTTTCATCATACTCTTCATCTTCTTCTTCATCATCATCTTCTTCTTCTTCACCTTCATCTTCATCTTCTTCTTCATCTTCGCCCTCTTCGCTTTCACCTGCGTTTGGAATATATTGAACCGATCACGCATGTTGGACCATATCCGCCGTTAACGCGTCATGTGCATCATGGTCACGAAGTTCATGTGCATTGAGTATTCTTTGTTCCATATTAGCTTGCGGTAGCTTCTGAACGGCTTCCAGTACATAATTTTGGCATATCGCTTTACCTTCATCTTCTAATATCATATTATGCATGATTATACATGCATACATAGCATCTCGCAGCTTGTCTGTGGTCCATGCACGAGCAGGATTTCTTATGTAATGTCAACGCTGTTGAAGAACCCCAAAACATCTCTATATGTCCTTTCGCGCCGCCTCTTGAACCCTTTTAAAGTGTGCCCTTTTTTCATTGTACGGGTTACTGACATCTTAACGATAATGCTATACCTCAGATATATTTCGTCAACCAAATAGTATCCGTGTGGGTAGTAGTTTCCATTAGCATAAAAACACGCCTTTGCTACCCTGCCAGAAATGAAATCCTCAATAATAGGCGACTGCTCAAAAACGTTTAAGTCATTGCATGAACCCGCAACACCAAAATAGGTCGACCAAACCCAAAGATCGACTGAAGCCACCGCTTGAAGAATAATCGATGGTCTTTTTTGGTCACCACGGGTGTGTTGACCTCGCCAAGCGGTTGGGCAATTATACCACTGCCAGTGACGACAATCAATGCTACCCATCATTCCTGGTAACCCATGTTCATTCGTATGCACCTCGTAAATTTTTAGTAAGTTGTACCAAGTGAGCCTTCTAAGATACCGGGCTCCAATCCTCCATACAACTTTACTATTCCTAAAAAATAAATACAAAATTATATAAAAAAAAGTGATGTAACTATATACAAAAATATATAAAAAAGTGATGTAACTATATACAAAAATATATAAAAAAGGTAAATGAATTTGCTTTAAAAAAAAGTGATGTACCTTGGCAAAAATACTCCAAAGAATCGCGTGTTGTTTTCTCGGCAATTTTTAAATACTCGTCGTTGATATCCGTCGTGTTGCCGTACGCGAGTATACGCAGTTCCGAGGTACACTTTTGAATAGCCGTGAATCCCATCACTCCCTAGCATCCGATTTTTGTTGAAAGTAAGGAAACGCGTTTTCCAAGTCTCCGGTAATATGTAGAAATAAACGTTTGCTCATCCGGAAACGACGCCTAAACATCTTTGGGTCGGGGTAAGTCGGGTTTTCATCAAAGTAATCCTTCATCAATCGAGCATTTGCCGATTCACGATCTCGTTCGTAATACTGTCTAGTCAGTTTTGGACGTGTATGTGATGTATTGCAAAACACATCTCTTTTCCTATATATTTTGTATATTATTTGGTCATATTTTTATTAGTTTCATGTCGTTTTTATTATTTATTTATTATTTTAATTATTTTAAAGGTGTTCGTGGAAAAAAGTGTGAAACGAAGAATTTTAATTGAGACACGAACATTTAAGAGGAGGTGGTCATGGACGTTCGAGCATAAATGATGAACTTTGGTTGAGCCACAAACACCCGAGTCAAGCGAGCATGGCGTAGTAGTAGTAATAATAATAATAATAATAATAATAATAATAATAATAATAATAATAATAATAATAATAATAATAATAATAATAAAGGAATTGAAAAGCTTGGCTCGTGGCCCAAGCGGTTAGATTGGAAAATCAAGGGCACAGCCCAAATAGTTTTTTTTTTGGAGGTGACACATATATCGAGCGACACATCATTATAATTGAGGGGAGATCATTACAGGCGGCATATTCTTATCACAGAACGAAAATTATAACAGCCGTCAAAGCAAGAAGCGGTAATCGAACAGCAGCTCAAGAACAGTTTAGAGGTTAATTGAAGGCCAGGAAGGCACGGGTCAAGATTGAAGGCACGGGTTCGATTATAATAATTTTTGGCTTTATATTTATTTATTTCGTGTTTATAAATATTAAGACCATGACTATATATTATTGTGAACCTATGTTTTTATCTTTTTCCGTTGTTATGAATAGCTAAACATTTAGGCTACCTGGGTCGGTATGATGAACACTTAGCGTTTTTATGACTTTCGGATTCGTTTAATTATATAATTGGCTTATGTTTTGGTAAAGATTTAATTGTGTTTGGTTATGATGCGTATGCGTATTTAAGTCTAATTTATGATCTTTGATAGTTCCACATGTGTCTTGTTGAATGTCTTTCAGTTATAGATGCATGTTAGGTTGCCTGCTTTGTGCTTGTAACTATTTATGGTTTTTGACGTCTAATTCCATATGAACTTGATTTGAGAGTTTAGAGGACTTAGGTATTCTGCCATTCCTTGAGACCGGGAGGTGATAGGGTGTCGGGTTGTCTAGATCTTTAGGTATCGGGTAGAGGTGAGACCGGGAGGTGATCCTTGCCTAGTGTGTCTTTAGATTCTTGTAATTCCGAATTATTTCCAAACCAATTAGATTACTCCTTCACATTTTTGGGTGTGTTGTGACAAGCGAGACCGGGAGGTGAGCGAGTCTTTCGAGTACCTTAGCATTCTCTAGTGAGGTGAGACCGGGAGGTGATCCGAACTAGTGACCAGTGATTTACACGTCCCTTAGGATTTTCTTAGAGGTGTTAGTGAGACCGGGAGGTGATCTAGCATGCTTTACGGGTTTGCTGGGTCGGGCGTATCTTTAGAAAACCTGGTAGCCAATCCATTATTCGATTCCGAGAGTTGTGAGTCTGCGGGTAGGATTCTAGACCTAGGTAGTTGCCTTCCATATTATCTGAGTTCGATCCAGTGTTCTTAGCTTCCTGTTTTCGTCTCTGTGTTATTTATTTTAATTGCTTTTATTTTATTTGCATTTAGTTTAAAATTAATTATCAAAAAATCCAAATTATTAGGCTAGGAGTCGACGGAGGTTTAGTACCGAGAGTCGCCATATTGTGTCCACGGTTCGATATTCCGGACTTACTTGCTCTGCTACACTACGACCGGTACACTTGCCGTTAGTGTGTGGTTTTGTAGGTTTTTCCATTTTTAAAACTTGACCGATTTATTTACTACACATTTCACACATCAAGTTTTTGGCGCCGTTGCCGGGGACACTTGGCGATTGCGAAACTAGCTTTGATTAGGACTTCACTGATTTATTGGTCTTATTTGAGTCTTTTTGGTTTTTAGTGTCTAGAGTGTTGTAGGCTTTTATTTTCTTTCGAGGACGACCCGAGTCGGGGATCTAGTCATTTTATTGCTTTCGTAGTTTGGTAGATTTTTATTTTTAATTTTATAAAAAGAAAAAGAAAAAAAATTATTTTTGTTTATTTGCTATTTGTTTTCTTATTCTAGTATAGTTTTAGTCTCTCTGTGTACATAGGAAGTACTTCGTTGTAGTGATAGAACATTTTGCCCACCAGATAGATCACATAGAAATGGCTGCACGTAGGACGGTCGCTGAACACATCAGCATTACACCCACTCACATCCGGTCGAGTATTACACTACCCACTGTTGAGTCGAACAATTGGACAATTGAACCCACTCTGATCAACACCATATCTCATTCAGTTCAGTTTCACGGCATGCGTGATGAAGACCCATATGGCCATTTAACTAGATTTGGTAGAGTCTGTAGCACCTTCCAGCTTAATGGTGTCACTGATGATGCCATTCGTTTGCGTCTGTTCCCATTCTCACTTACTGATCAGGCCCTCACATGGCTGGACTCCCTCCCACAGGGAGCCATAACCTCTTGGACTGATCTTCAGACAAAATTCTTGCAGAAGTATTTTCCTGTTGCTAAAACTGCTCGTCTTAAAAATCTTATCTATGCCTTTACTGAGCAGTCAGGGGAGTCCTTCTATGAGACATGGGACAGATTCAAGGCACTTTTGAACAAGTGCCCCCATCATGGTCTTGAGGACTGGAGAGTCGTGGAGAAATTCTATACTGGAGTTTCTGACGCGACCAAAAGATTTCTTGACTCTACAGCAGGCGGTAACATGATGAAAACCAAAACCGCTGCTGAATGCCTTGAGATGATAGAGGACCTAGCCACTAGCACGTACGTTGAGCCTGGCTCTGGGGGCGTTACTGCTGCCCCTAAAGGTATCCATTCTGTTGAGAGTAGCATTGCACTAGCCGCCCAGGTAGAATCTTTAGGTAAGGTCATGAAGGATATTCAGGTTAAGCTTAGTGCTAAGTGTGAGATTTGTAGAGGGGGTCATGAGACCATAGATTGCCACGTAGGTCCTAGTGAAGAGTTGAACTATGTCCAGAATTTAGATCAAGTCCAGGGTTACAACTCTGGATGGCAGGGTATAGGAGATCCTAAGTCTGAGATTAGTGAGTTAATAAAGAAAAGTGAGGAGAATCAGGCTAGGACGAATAAGCTCCTAGAGACCATAGTGATGCAGCGTGAGACCCGTTATCAGGAGCAACAAAAGAAAAATCAGGAATTTGAGCTGTTATTTAGGAATCAGGGGTCCACGCTCCAGAGTTTAGAGAGGGTCATAGGAGAGTTAGTTGGTAAGATGACCAGGAATTCGACAGATGTTCAGGTGAATGCGGTGTTTACCGAAAGTGGGAAGAGCACGGGAGTTGATCACCCGGTGTCGAGAGAGAGTGAGGTAGTTGAGGATGAGATTGTAGATAAGGAGATTAGGTTAGAATCTCCGGGCAAGGTGCAACCCACTAGGCTAGACCCAGCAAGTACCGCACGGCCCAACAATAGGTTAAAGGAGAAACAGTCTAAGGGGGAGCCCAAAAAGGTTTATGTTCCACCTGCCCCTTATGAACCAGTACCGCCCTATCCTGGTAGGTTGAATAAGAGTGAGAACTTAGAGCAATATAGGCCATTCATTGATGTTCGTAGAGATATGCCTAAGTATGGGAAGTTCTTGAGGGAGATGTTGTCCCGTAAGGAGAAGTTGAAAGAGCTTTCCCAGGTCACTCTGAGTGAGGAGTGTTCGACTGTCGTTCTTAATAAACTACCCGAGAAGATGACTGGTCCTGGGAGTTTCACTATCCCTTGTCAGATAGGTAGTTCGACAGTTAGGAACGCCCTTGTTGATTTAGGTGCTAGCATTAATCTCATGCCCTATTCCATGTTTAAGAGATTAGATATTGGGGAGTTGAACCCAACTAGGATGTGCTTACAGTTGGCTGATAAATCTGTTAAGTACCCTATGGGCATTCTAGAGAATTTGCTAGTAAGGGTGGAGAGCTTCGTGTTTCCTGTTGATTTTGTCGTACTTGATATATGGGAGGACGAGCATGTGCCGTTGATCTTAGGACGACCCTTCTTACGCACCGCAAAGGCACTGATCGATGTCTCGGATGGTCGGATTACACTGCGTGTAGGGGACGAGTCCATCACTTTTGGTGTTAATAGGTCTAGGGAGAGTATGAGTAGTCAGGTCGAATCTGTGTGCTTTCTTGGCACTTTCATGTCTCATGTCGACCGATGCATTGACTACATCTGTGGAGCAGACTTATTAGATAGGCGGCACCAAACAGAAGAGAAGCAGGAGGTAGAGATAGAGGCAATAGTTCCTGTGGAGCATGATCCGGGCTATGCAACCGGTGAGCCTCCCGATAGCTTAGAGGTAGATGAGGTTGTTGAGAGTACCGAGGAGGTGGTTGAGAAGCCCTCGGTTCAGATTCCTCTATTGCCTGAGTGTGAAAGTGAGCACAAGATAGATGATGAGAGAGGGGTACTATTTAAATCTAGTCTTGAGGTACTGAATAAACCTAAGTGTGGGGATAGGATCCTGATTCACCACTCGCATTTAAGAATATTTTCTGGTGATCTTAGATTTAGGTGGAAAAGATCATGCCTTGGGAGAGATAACATAAGTAAAATGATTGATTTGCATGAGGATGGTGTAGATATCTTCGTTGATCCAGGTTAGAGTGCTTGATAAGAATAGGATCACACGGGTGAAAACCCAAGTGTAGAGTTTTGTATCATCATTTGTCATATATGTTTTTATTTTATTTTATTTTCATTCTTCTTTATTTATTTATTTATTTTTTTAGTTTGTCGAGTCTTGTGGGATTGCCATGGCCTTTTCATTGCTGGATCTCCCCTGCCCGTACTCAATCTCCATTCGGGTAGGGGTAGATCTTAAAATTATTTTTTGTAAACAGGCAACTCACTTGTCATTGAGTCATTTTACTTTCACTTTCTTTTTAGTTTATTTTTGCAGGATTCTGACTATGGCCGCGAAGGAAATGCTATACGGCTGTAGATGATGGACGGACATAACACTTTCTGCGAGTTATCGCCATATATTCCAGGGGAGTTTGTTCCATTTATTTTGTTGTTGTTATATATTTATTTTGTTTCTGCTTTATTTTTGCATTTTTATTTTTTTTAGTTTACGTTGTATCCTGGAGCACATTGAGGACATTGTGCCTTTCTAAGTGTGGGGATGGGAGACTTCGTCTTTATTTTGCTTAGTTGTAGGTTGAGTATATATATATATATATATATATATATATATATATATATATATATATATATTTAAAAAAAATAAAAAAAATTTGAAAAAAAAAATTGAAAAATGTCCCTGATTTTTTGTGCATTTTATATGGAAAATGATAGTAAAATTAGGATTTTTGGTTTTCAAAATATTATATATATATGAGAATATAGATAGATTGAAAGCGCATTTGCTTAAGATGTGTCGGTAGGCCCAGCTAGCTTTGAAAGGTCCTAGGATTGTTCTTAATATACCTTAATAAATCATGAAATCTTGTGGGTTCTCATCTTAGGAGAAACGGTACAACTGAAACCGCTGATTGTAATTAGAGGTACCACTCTAGGTTGAAAGCCCATATGTATTATTAATTAAATGGCACACTTGATCCTTTTTATGAGAATAAATCCGGTGAAAAGTGGCGCCAAAAAAAAAATCCACATGTCCATCAATTGAGCTAGACCAAAAAAAAAAAAAAACTGAAGCCTCTGATCGAAACTCCCTCGAGGTCAAGTTGAAAAAAAAAATACCGAAGCTCATGCTGTCGCTCTTGGGGATGGTGACTCTGATTGAGACAACCTCTGGGTTAGGTATGAAAATAAAAAAAAAATGTGTCTAAGCTCATAAACTTCATCCATCATCCATCATAAATTTAATTTATAATACATTAGGGAGTTTCGTTTGCAGTGCTTGGTAAATCTATATGGTTTAACCTTTGCTTCGAAAGCTTGAGGTGGGATTAGGTGAAGCTGGATATCTTGAGTGTGAGACCCATAGATTGATTGTAAACATAAACTTCATTGCTACACATGATTGGGGCCTGATTAGCTAGTGGTTGGGTTTAGGTGGACAACAATACCGACAGTCTTGGCTGATGCGTGAATAAATCTTAATTAATGAACCTAAAAGTTTTTGAAACCGAGAGTCCTGATTATGATTCCATTGCAGTCTTTTTCGGGGACGAAAAAGATTTAAGTGTGGGGATGTTTGATGTGTTGCAAAACACATCTCTTTTCCTATATATTTTGTATATTATTTGGTCATGTTTTTATTAGTTTCGTGTCGTTTTTATTATGTATTTATTATTTTAATTATTTTAAAGGTGTTCGTGGAAAAAAGTGTGAAACGAAGAATTTTAATTGAGACACGAACATTTAAGAGGAGGTGGTCATGGACGTTCGAGCATAAATGATGAACTTTGGTCGAGCCACAAACACCCGAGTCAAGCGAGCATGGCGTAGTAGTAGTAGTAGTAATAATAATAATAATAATAATAATAATAATAATAATAATAATAATAATAATAATAATAATAATAATAATAATAATAATAATAATAATAATAAAGGAATTGAAAAGCTTGGCTCGTGGCCCAAGCGGTTAGATTGGAAAATCAAGGGCACAGCCCAAATAGTTTTTTTTTTGGAGGTGACACATATATCGAGCGACACATCATTATAATTGAGGGGAGATCATTACAGGCGGCATATTCTTATCACAGAACGAAAATTATAACAGCCGTCAAAGCAAGAAGCGGTAATCGAACAGCAGCTCAAGAACAGTTTAGAGGTTAATTGAAGGCCAGGAAGGCACGGGTCAAGATTGAAGGCACGGGTTCGATTATAATAATTTTTGGCTTTATATTTATTTATTTCGTGTTTATAAATATTAAGACCATGACTATATATTATTGTGAACCTATGTTTTTATCTTTTTCCGTTGTTATGAATAGCTAAACATTTAGGCTACCTAGGTCGGTATGATGAACACTTAGCGTTTTTATGACTTTCGGATTCGTTTAATTATATAATTGGCTTATGTTTTGGTAAAGATTTAATTGTGTTTGGTTATGATGCGTCTGCGTATTTAAGTCTAATTTATGATCTTTGATAGTTCCACATGTGTCTTGTTGAATGTCTTTCAGTTATAGATGCATGTTAGGTTGCCTGCTTTGTGCTTGTAACTATTTATGGTTTTTGACGTCTAATTCCATATGAACTTGATTTGAGAGTTTAGAGGACTTAGGTATTCTGCCATTCCTTGAGACCGGGAGGTGATAGGGTGTCGGGTTGTCTAGATCTTTAGGTATCGGGTAGAGGTGAGACCGGGAGGTGATCCTTGCCTAGTGTGTCTTTAGATTCTTGTAATTCCGAATTATTTCCAAACCAATTAGATTACTCCTTCACATTTTTGGGTGTGTTGTGACAAGCGAGACCGGGAGGTGAGCGAGTCTTTCGAGTACCTTAGCATTCTCTAGTGAGGTGAGACCGGGAGGTGATCCGAACTAGTGACCAGTGATTTACACGTCCCTTAGGATTTTCTTAGAGGTGTTAGTGAGACCGGGAGGTGATCTAGCATGCTTTACGGGTTTGCTGGGTCGGGCGTATCTTTAGAAAACCTGGTAGCCAATCCATTATTCGATTCCGAGAGTTGTGAGTCTGCGGGTAGGATTCTAGACCTAGGTAGTTGCCTTCCATATTATCTGAGTTCGATCCAGTGTTCTTAGCTTCCTGTTTTCGTCTCTGTGTTATTTATTTTAATTGCTTTTATTTTATTTGCATTTAGTTTAAAATTAATTATCAAAAAATCCAAATTATTAGGCTAGGAGTCGACGGAGGTTTAGTACCGAGAGTCGCCATATTGTGTCCACGGTTCGATATTCCGGACTTACTTGCTCTGCTACACTACGACCGGTACACTTGCCGTTAGTGTGTGGTTTTGTAGGTTTTTCCATTTTTAAAACTTGACCGATTTATTTACTACACATTTCACACATCAGTATGCGCACTAGTTTGTTCCATATATCTCGACGCAAGCGCACTCGTAACCGCATCTTGCTCCAACTTTTCGTCTGTTGACTCACCCTCATCGCCTAGAAACTCTTTGTAATATTCTCTGGCAACTGATGATGACGCGGGGGAACCCATTTTTTTAAATATTGGTAATATATGTGTTTTGTTTGAATAATATGCGTTTTGTGTTTTGTGTGTTATGTAATATGTGTTTTGTGTGTGTATATAAAGAAAAAAAAGTTGTCGTTCAAAAAATAACAGTAAAAAATATGACTGTTGAATGTTGTTGCCTCCCCACGTGTCACATTTTGGTTGGTTGTTTCAAAGTAGTTCTAGCGTTATAAATATAACACGTACCCGGGTTTTGGAAGCATAGCGCCCCCCCCCCCGTAGCGGTGTGGGGGCGCTATTTTTTGTTTTAACGCCATACCACGCCACCACTCAACCCAGTCTTACCCATTACCTCCACAAACCACCACCATCCATCTCCACTTTCACCACCACCACCACTAGCACCGACATCCCAACCACCACGTCCACCACCTTATAATTCCCGTCCAACGGAATATTATTCGGCTTCGCTTCACGTTGAAAAACAGGCGGATAATAGTCGTGATGGAGATACGCTAACCCCTGAGCAACTCTGACACCAATATTATACCTTAAAACCCAATCCACTAGCAGCCGTCCTTATCCGTACAACACATCTCTGACGAAATCATCGGCGCTGCTTCCCGATTCGATGTCGGGTTTCATGATCCATAGTTTTTTAACCGCAACAACGTCGTTTGTGCGTTGGTTTGTAGCTTTGTACACAACTCTGGTAACCACCATTCCGATCACATATGATTGTTTTACACAGTTGAGATTGTCTAAACTTGTGAAATTAAGTTTTTGGAATGAAATTAATCTATATGGGTATTATTTTTTACCCTTGTCAAATTGTTTTTCAAAACATAGTCCTGTTTTGTTGAATTTTGAAAACAAAGCTTTTCTGGTGAATGTTGTGATTACTATGATGAACAGTACTAATATTCCGATCAACCATCCATTGATGATGTGGGTAGTGTGGGAACTTGTGTGGTGTGGGTTAGAAGTGCTTTGGGTGCATGGAGGTAGGACATTGCTGCATAATCCTCTCTTTCAGGCAAGGTCTTTCGGATTAATTTTTCGGAGTATACCGTTTTATGGGACAGGGCCTTGAAGGGTGTTGTAGGATACGTTTAGGGATTATGCGGTGGTAGTTTTCATTATAAGGTGGTGGCTATGGTGGTTGGGATGTCGGTGGTGGTGGTGAAAGCGGGGATGGATGATGGTGGTGGTGTAACACCCCGACCGATGGTGGAATCATTGGGGTGCATGATAGTGACGATTGTTCAAAAGCTCATGGTACTAAAGTGTAAATATGATTACATTGAATTGAATAATTTATTACATTAGAGTGAGATACAAATGGTACAAAAATGTCTAAAGCAAACTTATAAAATCTAAACAAATTTATAAAAAAATCCAATTTCTAAACTCTAAATCCAAAAGCTAAGAATGTGTCTCAAGAATCAATCTGAAACATGTACGAAAATAGTATTTGTCAATACAAATAAATTGTATTGGTGAGCATACCCTGTTTATATACATATATAATAGATTCAAAAGTGGTTTGCAATTCATGTGCTATACTATTTGCTGTTATGTAACAAAGTTGTACGAATGTTCAGAATCAACCCTATAAGAATCAAGAATCAAGAATAAAAAATTTAAGTGTCAAGAATCACATAAAAATGACTAAGGGCTTCCCCTCAAAATGGTAAATCAAACAAGGGATATAAATCATAGTACTATTCATTGTTACGTTCGGCTTAAAAATAAGTGAATGATTTTGACAAGGCATAAGTACACACAAATAAACATAAGGCAAACACATAAGGCACATATATGAATTTCATTTGTGAATATTGCATTTAAACATAATTAAGTGAATGAGAGTAAATAAGTGTACATGAATCACCCCAAAAGTGTGAAAACGAAAAAGCGGAAAGTATACTCACATTTTGTGTAGTTACTTGGAATCTATAGAATGTAGAGAGTTGTATAAGAACAATCCCAAATATAGTTGTAAATTATATATATATATATATATATATATTTAACAATTTGTGACATCCGTCACTTTTTATTTTTATATAATAATAATAATAATAATAATAATAATAATAATAATGATAATGATAATAAATAATAATATTAGTCTAGACTAACCCTTAAACCCAAACCATTACCCTAGTCCATTAACCTACCAACCCAACCCCCCCCCCCCTTACACATACCTGAGCCCAGAAGCCGGCCCAGAACAGACCAAGCCCAATCTCCTCTCCCTTTCCCCTATCAGTTTAAAAAAAAAAAAAAAAAGAACCGCTACAGCCCGGATTCGAACCGGAGCCGGCCGGGTCACAACACACAAATCGCACACCACAACCAACTAGGCTAAGGCTCCTATCTGATTCAATTCCAATTCCCTTTATATAAAAGCCTATCTAAGCTTTCACCTTCTTCTTCCATTCCTTCCTTTTGCTGTTGTGCGCAGCTTTGGCCCAAAGATTGGCCTCAAATCTTGCAGAAATCATCTATAATTATTACACTATGTTGAACGAAAATTAAAAGCGAGTCAATCCTATGCATAATCATCGCGATTAACAAGCTCCAATCCTTCCTAATTGATCAATTCTCACGCGTAAAAGTAAAACCATGGTCAAACCTTTCCTAAACAACGAATTAGGCATGAACCTATAAATTGAACACTCCTCTTTGTCCTAATGGTACCGAAAAACATATCCTCACCTCCAATTTCTGTTAACAAATCGTTCTTAATCAAAAATAAAGCCGAGTTGACTTTTCTGTTGACCAAACAAATTCGCACGGATTGTGTTTGTAAGTCAAGTTTTTCATATGGGTTTTGATGTTCGGGATACACACAACAATAACCCTAAGGTTAATTGGGTTATTGTTGTGTGATTTGTTCGATTGGAAAATCTAGGGTTCGAAGGCACGATTTGGGGATAATATTGTTGTAGATTTTCATATTTATACTAAACAGTTCGAAAAATATCACCAACTGATCACACAGATCAGTTGGTAACACAGTGTGGCTCTAAAACGTTGAACCGGCCAGGGTCTCGGGTTCGAGCCCTGGCACAAACAAACATTTTTTTTGGGTCCTTTTTATACTTATACTTTATATATTCTTTTAAAAATAGATTTTAATTACTAGAACTCCTTTATAAATTCTACAAAATTTATTTTATGTTATTTCAATGATAAACTTTGCTGTCCAATTTTTAGTTTTTCAAAAATCATTTATTTAATATATATAATAAATATTACAAGTTTATTCATTTATAATTGTAAAATTCAATAAAAATATCTAAACGATTTTATAAAATTCCACAAAAATTATCCTAAACTTGTACAACAATAAACATTTCAGAAATAATTTTTATTTCTGAAAAACCGTTAATTTTATATTTTAAATCAATTTTTGTTAGTTTTAATCATAAATAAATCATAATAAATTCATTTTTAAATATTTTTGCACCAAAATTTTACATAAATTATTTCTATTCATTTGGAACATAAATACAATTTTTAATTTAATAAATCTTTAATTTTAATATTTTTAGATGTTAAAGTCATATTTTGACAATTTGAAATAATCGGATTAAATATTCTATTTTCAAGAAAATAATTTTATAAAAATTATTTTCACACTTAAAACTTTATATTGTGACCATCTCCAATTGGAAATTTACAAAAAGACTTTTATTCATTTATTTATTAAATTTCTTATATTTAATAAACAATTTAATTATTAATCAAATAAATACTTATCCCCAATTCGAAGCCCTAGAAAATACTTATAGACCAAATAGACTTAGACTTATTTGTTACATTATACATAGGGTGATAGTTGGCAACGTTGGATTATACTTATTCAATTACACAAGACTTACCACCTTGCTAAGGTGAGTATTACTTATCCCCTTTTTCGCTTTTACAACTTTTGGGGTGATTCATGCACAAGTATACAAACTTTCATACTCATTTACACATACATTTTTATTCATTTACAATTCATATACGTGTCTTGTTTATCTTTGTGCTTATGTTTGAACATGAACGTAGCTTACATACAAAATCATACATCTAGACATAACTTATGTTATGGTGCTCTTTACACATAGACGTAACTTATGTTACGGTGCTCATTTAGACATAACTTTGTGTTATGGTGCTCTTTTAGACTCACACGTGTTGAGGTGCTCATTATCAATTTTATTGTACAGACGTTACATTTGATCTTTGTCTTGTTTGGTTACTTACGTGTTTACATAATGCCTTGGTGATACTAGACACATGAATTGTACTACTTTTCAAACTTATACTATATGTACAAAACTAAGTAGTACTCACCAACATCATATGTTGACAAAATTATTTTCGTGCATGTTTCAGGATAAGCTGCTTGACGCTCCACATAGGACTTTGGACTTAGATTAAATCAATCAATCATCTTTATCTTTGATGTCTTGTATTTAATTTCACTTGTTGTAAAACAATATTCAATAATCATATATTTACATTTTAGTACCATGAGCTTTTGAACCATCATCACTACGTGGCACCTCGATGATTCCGCCATCGGTTGGGGTGTTACACAATTACAAAGCAATAATTAGGGATTAAATACAAATAAAGTGTAAAAATATTAATTTTATTTTATAACAGAAGCTAACACTTTGTATAAGTGAAAAATAATTTAAAAAATTATTTTCTATATTATTTTCATTCAAAATAGGTAAAAATAGTTTTTTTTACAGAAAATATAATCACTAAACAGTGTTATATGGTTAGAAATAATTCCACAAAAATTTTGGTATTAAAATGATGAAAAACGAATTTTTAATGAATTAATTATGGTTTAAACTAAATAAATACATAAAAAATAATAAATAAACATTTTTTTTTGGAAAAAAAAATTTTGAATATAAACTTTGGGGTTTCAAGATGCAAGAATAATTTTTATAAAATTGTTGGAGTTGTTTTGATATTAAAAGAAAAATATTAAACGATTAATGAATAGTATATGTAAACAAAAACAAGAAAAGAATAAAAAGAAACTCATCGGTGCATGGGACGAGTTTTGAACCCAGGATCCTGCCTGTGCAATAATACCCGCCCAGCCAACTAGGCTGGATGAAAGTTTTTGATAATATCGATTTCGAAATTAATTTATAAACAACCTGAAAACCATCATCTTCCCCAATTATAATCTTAAAACCCTAGCCATCTAATCCAAACAATTAAACCATGAAATGTTGCAGATCATAAACGAAACTATGGGGCTTTTGTTCTACACATATAATCGACCAACAAAAAGCTTCTAATCAAACAAACCTGAATCGAATGAAGGTGCATATGATCACAAAAGAAATGACCCAAATAGTGATCAATCCGATCGCTGCAATATTTTTAAGTGGAAAAAGATGTGGGGTTTCTTATTTTCGGCATCTTATGTATGTGTATGTCGATTAAAAAAAGATAAAAGCGCCTATATAAACGAATTGAAACTAGGTAGTTTGGAAAGGTTGAATGGTTTAAAAAAATGGATTAATTAGCCCATAAATCTCGCGTTTAAAATGCGTAATTGACCTGCAGATGATGAGTATTGTAATTGTGAATCACTTGGTAACTTTTAATTTCGGAAACCAAGTAAAAACGAGTGAAACCAAGACATAATTGGTGGGTTGTCGCGAAACGGGTCAGACCTGGATCTGATGGAGATCCGGTTGAGGTTTGTTTTTGATGGAATATCATATGGGCCTGAGGTCTTGGGCTTATGGTGACATTGGGTTGGATATTATGGTCTTAGAAGCGGTTTAGGTTAAGAATGATTGGGAATGGATAATGGTTTAAGAAAATGGACACTTATGTTTGGGTTTAAAGCTTGATATAATTGAAACGTTATATTATTTTTTATTCTGAAAAGTGTTTATTATTATTATTATTATTATTATTATTATTATTATTATTTTTAATAATCATCTCGAATACAAAGATTCGAAATACAAATAGAAAATTTGAGGACTAAAGTTGTATAAATAATAAAATTGAGGATGTCGGATGTCACAAGTGGTGGTTTGGGGAGGTGTTGGTGGTGGTGGTTTGTGAAGAGGTGATGGGTTAGGAAGATGAAGTGTGGAAGAAGAAGTAGGTGGGGCCACATAATGTTTAATTATATTTTTTAATAATAAGGGTAGTTTGGTAATTTCACACCAACTTAACTGGATAATCTAACTGTTTTGGTCAAAAATTATCTAGCGAAAATAACTTTGTATTCCAAATTAGTTAAAGTGAGGTAGAGTGCTAAATGTGTAAAAATATGTTAAGGAATCAATAATATTCCGAGGATGGTGTATCATGATGCTAAAGAAGCAAAAATGTGACAACTATGATCGGAATGGCTTAGGTTAGTTTCGGGATGGACAGTTATATCCTCGGGATGGAACTGCTTGTAATGAACAAATAAAGTAAATAAATACGAAGAACAACACACGATCTACGAGGAAAGCCTTTGATCAGTTGTAGATCGCCGGCATAAAACCTCGGGAGGAGTCTAGGCCCCTGCCTTGTTTGTTAATATTAATTTGGTAAAAAGATACAACTTTGGATGAGTAGTTGGACGAGTGTACTATGATTACAATGATTGTGCAAGTGTTTTTGATCAGCTAAGTGTATGTGTGTAGCTATATTGTGAGCAATGTGTCCTATACTCGTCCAATACCCCCATTTATATAGTACATGAAATAAACAAACAATCCCACGAAATCCGCTAAGTAGTTAAGGTCTTGGAAAGCTTGAGGAATGTTTCAGGTGACCGTTGTGGGTGTTTCAGCTGAAATGGACGTTGGATAACAGTTTCCATCTTTCTCGCCTTGCATTCATCACTCTGGCGGTTACACTTTGACTCATTCTTCAGGTTTATACGCGTACAGCTCATGCATCCTTGATATCTCTGATTTAATAAGACTTTGTAGCCGTTAAAGGGGAGTTACAAGTCTTACTCATGCATTAATTATACATGCAATAACATAAGTACAAGATAGTTTGTTAGTTCATTCTCAGGATGTGCACATGCCGAAACACTGTTACATCCTGAAGTTAGATAAGTCCTTCAACATCCTGGGGATGGTACATTAGGGATGTGAGGTAAAATCATCCTGAGGATTTTCACCCTCAACACTAACCTCCATCCACTCTAAGGACTATCCAAGTTAAACAATGTCAAAAGTTAGGGACTATACCTGTAATTTTGAAAAGTTGGGGACTAGAGGTGAAATTTGAGCAAACCACAGGGACTATTCGAGGACAACTTGGGAGAACAAAACAACACATGGTACAAAAGATTCCACATATTTTATTTATTTCAAAGTTTGGTACATACATTAACAAATTGGGTAAGATACAATAATCTCTAATTATTTTCTAAGGCTTCATGCATCCTATGTAATCCAAAAACTTGTATATCCTCCATGAGACAATAAACCCTGAAACATGTTAATTTGATAAGATGGAAGGTCAACTATAAATAGTTGGTGAGAATACATAGGTTTTGTCATGGCATAAAAACATAGTTTGGATAGCAATTATCAAGTCAGTGATGTATCTAGGACAACTTGGGAGAACAAAACCTACTGGGAACTAAATTTGTATACCAACCATGTGACTAAAATGAATCTCTGTATCAATGAATATCATGTATCTTTGTATCAATGAATATTTGCATCAATGAATCTCAAATAGCATGTTCACCATAGTTAAGTTCAAGACAAGTGCACATAGATAACAAACAAAGACTTCATGTAATTGCTTATTGAATCAAGAAAAAGATTGAACATGTTCACCCCAAAAAATGTAAAACAGTAAAAGGGGGCTATGTAAATTCACCCTAGCAAAGTGTAAAGTCTCTCGGTATAAAGGGTCTGAGTGTGCAATCAAGCAAGAAACCAAGTATCAACAATAAGCGAATCTTCACAGAAAAATAAGTCAACTGCAAAGTCAAATCTTATATAATACACCTGATTGAGGGAACGAGAAAGGATTTTGATAGTGGGAAAATGATTTTCGGCCCCTAATGTGTTTGTCTATGGGTTTGATTGTGATAAAACAGGCTAAATATAAAGAATTGAAATCGGTATTATGGTATGTTTATAAACGGCTACAAATCCACGAAACTGACCCACTAATCACGATCATTAACACGTAATATGCAGCAAATGGACGCGAAATCAGCTGTCGGTCACATTATGGCCATAATCGTTTCCAAAAATAGATCTAGACTGTGCTAATTTGAATCTTTGTGTCGGTCGTTGACTGGGTTCGAGTTTGAGTTGTGTATAAATGGTTTTGGAATTCATAATAATCAAACCAAAGCCTTGTGGTCTAGTGGTCATGTGTGGTTGTGTTGGGTTTGACCCGGTCATGGACGCGGGTTAGAACCTTGGGAAGCCATTTTTTTAAACTTTAGTTATTTTAACATGTTTTTGTTTATAAACCTATTTAAATGTCAAATCATTATTGTACACTCCTTATGGACATTGTATAAGATTTAAAATTCTTATATGAACCAAACAAAAAATTAATGGTAGGTAATGCAATGAATACACATATCCATACTGTAAAAACAAACAACAATCTAACCAATTTATCTACAGAACCCACAAAAATTGAATACAAACACATGCTCATTTTCACATATATTTTGGTTTTTGGTTTTTCTTTTTAATTATGACATATCCTCAATGCTCCTTTATAACCAAAAAACCTACAACTTCAACAACACCCTATAATATCTTATCACAAACATGGAGTCTATCTCAACATCAATCTACACATACACATCTCCAAGCTTTAACACCACCCCTACTAACAATAATCACGCATACAATAAATGCAATAAAGAAATAAGATATGTACTGATACTTCACTAAAAGCTCGTCAGCCGACCACTGAGTCTCGAAGCAATCACACGAATCCATCCTTCGTTCACATCTTTAACACAACTGCAACACAAATTACACTCATCTCAAATAACAAAATTAACCTAACTCAATCCTCATCCTAACTGATACCGATCATGATCTCCATGAATACAGTAATTTAGTAGATGCTATATTTATAAGCAGTAAAACCTAACTGTAAAGACCTAGATAATGGTTGATTTATTTGAATATATAAACATAGATAAGTCATAAACAATTAGATCCACATTAACATAATCATCCGTAGATGTTCCATACAAGCTCTGTTAGTCTCTTTAACCTCCAAATGTTGCTTCCAACTCCACTAAAGTAGGTCAGTTGGCTGGTCAACAAGCTTTCTTACGTTTTTTTTCACGGTTACACATTAACATAATCATTTTCTCTCATTAACATAATTAGTTCTACAGGATCATGAACAACATAAACTATCAGTAAATTAGGTCACCTAGATGAAGAACAGGGGAGATCTGTGGAAGCTAAAAGAGAACATTGAAATTGTTGAAAGCAACAACAGATTTCATAACTTGCTGTAATATGTTCAATAACACCCTATCCCGATGTCTATCACGGTCACGACCATTGCGGTCTCTGCCCCGGTTCGACTTCCGATCATGGTTCCGATGGTGCCTATCTTCGCGATGTTCCATATCCCTTGGTCTGTCATGAGAACGAGGAGGGGAAGGTTGGGAGGAATGAGAGGATGCAGGGATGAGGGATGTGGAGGAGAAGGTTGGGAGGAACAATTGGGGGTAGGGATGAAGGATGTAGTGTATTTATTTGTTATCATATTTACAATAATGCCCTCTATTCACACTAGTTCCTTGGTTCTCTCCCTAAAGTTGGTTCTCGTATTATCCCTACCCTATATATATATATATATACATATATATATATAGGAAAATTACATAATGTTACATCGCGAGCTCAGTCCTGGAACCTTCAAGACTACATCCTACGGAATAGTGGGGTTGTCGGCGAATACTTGGACTATGTGCAGATCCTCGAAAGGCTAAATGACTATCTCTCAGGTTTTGATAATGGCGGTTTTTCTAACAAGGACATCGCCCCCAAGCCTCGGAAAACTTTGGCGAATGCCCTTTTTGGCAAAATCGCTTAGAGCCTTGGTGAAGTTTTTGGTCTGTCCCTCCATCAGAGGGCAGTTATTGAATGCTTGAAAGGCTCCCATGCCCAAGATTTCTTAATTGTTATCCCGATCGAAGGTTTTTACCAAAGCATTTCTGCTGTTGAATACAGGGCCATTCTTAAATATCATTTGATGATCCCCATGTACTAGGAGGATGAAATCTGTCTGATTTGCCGTAAGGCCTACCTGGATGAATACGGGGAACATGCGGTTCATTGCAAGGAGTTACCCGGGTTCAAATATCGGCATTATTGGGTTCAAGATATCTTATGGGACATTTTAAGACGGGCTGGGATCTCAGCCAAGAAGGAGGCCCCTGTGAATTTTCTCTCGGATCCGGCAGAAGGGAGATCCACCCTGCGTCCAGCAGATCTCCTTATCTTTGGGTGGGCCGGGGGAAGCATGCTTTTGTTGACCTGACAGGTGTATTTCCTCTAGTTAGGTTGAGGGATAGTGAGTTTGTAGCAGGGCAAGCGGTGAGGAAAACAGAGGCGAAGTAGGTAGAAAAGCATGCTAAAGCCTGCGAGGAGAACCAACATGCTAAAACAGAGGTTACCCGTTTTCTGACCAGGGTGCAGCAAGTTATTCATAGTAGTGTCTCGGTTCCGATTGGACAAGGTTATATTTTTAGTAAATTAGGGTACCCACTATCTTGATGTAATTTTTTCAGTTATGAAATGAAAATATTAGTTTTATTTACTTTAAAATATGAGAAACACATAAAATACTATATATTGTATTATTTGATTGTTTCTTACATTGGTTAACAAAATATGGGTAAGTAATTGACCATAATTATCGAGATACCATGGTGATTTCGATGGAAATACAAAAATAATGATGTCGTTAGACTATCCGTTGTGGTTAGAGGTGACCATAAGCTCTACCCTCTTATATTGTGTCATGTCAGCGCCCAGTTGGCAAGGTGATAAAGCTTCTGCTCACTCGCTCGATGCTGTTGTGGCTAGAGGTGAGCAACAGCTTTATCCCGTTTTTTTTATATATTTTTTTTGAGACTTTCTAAATTTGTCAAAATTATATTAATACAAATATAAACTTAACTAAAAATTAGATTAATGTTCATAATAAACTATAAAAAACAAAAAACTAATCTAATACAAGATCATCGGGACGTCTAGCCCACAAATGCTCGACTAATTCATGGCGGAGGTTTTCGTGTATCTCACGGTTCTTGAAATTCCTTATGTTGTCGATTCTTTGGTTATTATTGATTGTCGACTCGGCACGTGGGATATCAGCTTGGTAATTTTGACATATCGCCAAGCCTCGGTCCTCCAATATCATGTTATGTAGAATAATACAAGTGTAGACGACGTCCATGATCCTCTCTCGTGTCCAAAACCTTATTGGGTTGGCAATCAACGCAAATCTTTTTTTAAGAACGCCGAACGCTCTTTCAATATCTTTTCTTGCCGACTCTTGTTTTTTTGTAAAGTACTTGCGTTTGTCTTCAAGTTGAGACGAGTAAGCTAACAAGTGTCGCCCATTCGTTGTAAATACCATCGACCAAGTAGTATCCATACTTGAAATTTACATTATTAGCGTAAAACAATTGGGGCGGCTCAACCCCGTCGATAATGTCATCGAATACAGGTGATTGGTCGATAACATTTAGGTCGTTATTTAACCCGGCAACTAAAAAAAAAACATGCCAAAACCAAAGATCATGTGAGGCCACCGCTTCAAGTATAACACTCTGTCCAGAATGATCACCTCGATGAAACTGACCTCGCCAGGCCGTAAGACACATAGCCCAACCAACATGCGTACAATCATGACTACCAAGCATGCCGGGAAACCCATGTTTTTCACCATCAACCTCGGTCTAGCGCTGGTTGTCGGGTTAGTGCTGGAGTCCTTTGTCATCGAGACCGGGCCATCAGGTATTCAACCGTTATCCTACCCACTTCCATAAACAACTCGTCTTCTTCGGACGAGTCGGACGAAGAAAAATCGTTCCATGCCAAAGCCATTTTGCAGAGAGTGAAGAATTTTTTTTTATTGTTGGTGTGGTGTGAGAATTGGAAATTTTAAGCTTGCCAAAAATAGAGGTTTGGCTGCCAACGGTCGGCAGCCAACAGCTACCTTGACCAGCCAACTGTCATATTTGACTCGCTACCACACGTGGGTGTGGTAGCTTTGACTGGCTCGCGCGACGGCTCACGGCTATGTGTTGTGGGTTCAGCTATCCACGTGTATAAATTTGTGGCTCGCAACTGGTCACTCACGGGACACAACGGACAGTCTTACATGAATGATGATGCGAATAGTATATATGAGTTAGCAACTTATACAACAACTTCGTTATCATTCTTCGGTAAGAGTAGTATCCTCCATTTTATTATTTTTGCTCCTTTACAACAACCATGGAGAACAACTTGAAAGAAATAAATAAGATTCATTCAAAGAATTACAACACTAGTAATATATAATTTCTCTCTAACACGTTATGAATATCATACACGGCTAGCGCTGCAAACGAACTGAACTTTCAGCGAACAGTTCATAAACCGTTCGGCGGGAAGTTCGTTTGTGTTCGTTCGTTTAATAAATGAACGAACACGAACAAAATTTTTTGTTCGTTTAGTTAAACGAACGAACATGAACAGAGGCCGCGTTCGTTCGTTTATGTTCGTTAACGTTCGGTAACGTGTTCGTTAATGTTCGATAGTTTAATAAGGTTTATAATTTTTTATTTTCTTTTATTTACCCAAATAAATAATATATGTGAGGTAAATATTTTTGGATAATTTAGTTATATTTTGGGTGGATCTAGCTGGTGTCTTAAGAATTGTATTTTATTCCAAAGTTAATATATATTTGTTTGTGTTTGTTTCTGTACATGAACATTTATTTGTGTTTGTTTGTGTTCATTAATGTTCGTTTGTGTTCGTGTGCGTTCATGAACAACACGAACACAAACGAACATGAACACAAGTGTTTTCTTAACGAACGAACACGAACAAAAAATCTCGTTCGATAAGTGTTCATGAACTGTTTGTGAACACATGATTTCCTTAACAAACGAACACGAACAAAGCTTTGTTCGTGTTCGTTCGGTTCTTTTGCAGCCCTATACACGGCTCATGTACAAATTAAAATTCATCATCTATTGAATGTTTAGTGTCTCCTCTTAAACCATAACAATGCTACCAAATAATCGAATGTTATTGCAAGACGAAGGAGGTTCTAATATCGATATCTAATGTTTATTTACCTAATAAGTCCAAACCACCAAATACTTAATTTATGCAAAATTCAATTAACACAAAATACTTCAATGGATTGATTTGAAAACTCTTGGATAACTCCTACAACAATCAACCAAATAAATAAACAAAATTTCTAAAGTACATGAATACTATTGCAGAATTTGTTTTGATACATCATCATCGTTCAACTATGAATCTTAGGTCTGATGCGACTTCAAACATAACCTAGTAAAATTAGAAATCCTAAGCGCTTGTATAGTTTTACAAAGTATTAGGGCCAGTCAAAACGGTGGAGCCTAAGGCCGGTGACCGGACTAAGAGTGGATTGCGTTTGTTTTAGAAAAAAAAAAAAAGAATAAATGTGATGTTGAAGATGGGTGATATAGAAAAGACAACTTTATACGATTTTAGAAAGCTATGTTAGAGTCCTCCTTTACCATTCTTTTTCTTTGAGAATCCATTGACTTTATCTGATTGGCGCCCCACAGTAACAGCCACTGCATCCATGCTTTTGAATGCTCATACACCATATTTAGTGCTGTTCAAAAAGCTCGTGCCTCGGAGCTTGCTCGGATTTAGCTCGAAAAAACTTGCTCGATATGGTTTGGTTTGAAACTGAGCCGAGCCGGCTCGGATCGGTTAGAAAGTGAGCCTAGCTCGGCTCGGTTCGTAACGAGCCGAGCTGGCTCGGTTTGGCTCGAATAATTCTAGTTTTTAATATATATTTTTATATACATATAATATACTATAAAAATGTTAAAAAAAAGATGGGAATATGTTACATATTTCATATTTGGTAATAGTAGCATGGATATTCTGTGCTTGAGATTGAAGTTATAGCTAATTAAGTTATTTAAATAAACTCAATAATGCTTTTCATCCAAGTACTCAAGTTAATTCGTACGTTGATGAACTTATACTGTATTCCGTTGAAATTTAAGAATTATTTTGCATTTGCTTGAATTTGATTTTAGCGTGTAATGCATTAGATTGAACTTATTTTAAATGTGATATTTTTAATTATTCAATAATATTTTAGATTATTGAATTTTGAAAGACATTTTTCTTTTTTCTTTTTAAATTCGAGCCAAACCAAGCCGAGCTCGAGCTTTGATTTTCAGCTCGGTTTCAAATCCGAGCCGAGCCGAGCCGGCTCGGTTTATAACCAAGCCGAGCGCGAGCTTGATCTGGCTCAGCTCGGTTCGGCTCATGAACAACCCTAACCATATTTCATAGTTGGAACTTACCTGCATGCAAGACTTGTACACTAAGAGGGTGTTTGGAATTGCTTATTTAACTCTATAATGTTTTTAGTGAAAAATGCTTATTAAATTATGACTTTTTTAAATTAGTTTTTAAATTAGTGTTTGGATTATATTTTGTAGTGGTAAAAGTAAATAAGTCATTTTTTTTAAAGTGTCGGTCTTAACTTATTCAAGTAAAATAAACAAGAAGTAGTAAAAAGTTGGTCATTTGACATTTGAAAAGACAAAAGTAGTTCTAAAAGTTAAGTTTTTGTTGCTTTTGAAAAACAATTTTTTAACTCATATCAAACAACCAAAACAAAAAGGACTTTTTATAAAGTCAAACAACTTATTAACCTATTGGCTTTTTATAAAAGTGAATAAGTAAATAAGTTGTTTTTAACTCAAGCCCAAACATGCTTTAAGACCTTTTTTGTGGGTTGAGTGCCCTTTCCACCTCAGCAAGAGGCGTCAAAGAAGGCAGCGTCAGCCCTGTAACGAGCGTGAAGATGTCGGATGAGAGAGAGAGAGATATTGAGAGGGTAAGAAAGAGGAGATCGAGCGAGTTGGTTTATTTTTTTTAACAATCACGTAGTGTCACAACAAAACATTTTCATGTTAACCCACAACGTGTTTGTTAAAGGATTAGTTAGAGCATCCACAACGCTACCTTCAACAAACTACTCTGAACTGTCACGTCATCATGTCATATCATTCCAACCACAACTCTTTCAAACCACTTTTTTACTCCAACCATAAACCATTCTGAACCACCACCTCATCACATACTTTTCCTTTTATTTAATTTATACCCCACACACAAAACTCATTTTTTTTATTTAATCATTAAAGTACAAGTGGTCCCCACCCAATGAACCTTCCATTCAAGCAAACCAATTCCCACCATACGAAGCCCTCCAATGCTTGGGATGATGATGTTGGTCCATCCACTAGTTTCGGACTGTCCAAAACTAGTGCGTTGCGGATGCTCTTAGTTAAAGAGTCACTGCCTACATGACAATAACATAGTATGGTATGATGCACTTTTTAGTTAAACCACAACAAACATTATAAGCATCAAATTATAAATTTTAGCCATAAAAAAGATCAAAAACTTAAAAGTTCAAAATTACAAGGGCATGTACAAGGTTGTCTGGATATCGAAAACTCACATACCCCCCCCCCCCCCCACTTGAAAGGTGGGTCCCTTTTGTTTTATAGTGTGCGAAATTTTATAGTGTTATGAGAAACACAAAAAGGGTTTTGAGAGAGATTTAAAACTTGATTTGGCATGCTAGGATGGTTTGAATGCCTCAAAGGAACACGTGCTCAGGATTTCTTAATTATTCTTCCCATTGATGGGCTTGCCCAACACTTTTTGGCAGTTGAATATCGGGTCATCCTTCAATATAGACTTATGATTCCTATGTTCCTAATTGATGACCCGTGCCCGGTTTGTAAAAAAGCGTGTTTAGATAAATTTGGGAAACATGATTTGGTCAAGAATGTCATGTGGGATTTCTTACAAAGGGCAGGGATCTCGGCCAAGAAATAAGCCTCGATTAATTTTTTGACAAACGCACTTGAAGGATGGTCCACCCTATGGCCAGCAGATATCCTCGTGTAGTCCTGTTCGGGTGGGCGCAAGGTAAACACGCATGCGTTGATCTCACCGGGGTGTCTCCTCTAGTGGGGGCTTCGGGACTTGGGATTTGTGGCAGAGCAAGCAATCTTAAAGGCCGAATCCAATAAGGTTGCTAAACATGAAGCTGATTGTCTGGAGAACCAACACATCTTTGTGTATTTTGCATTCGATACTTTTTGGGGCCTTGCTCCAGAAGCAATCCGGTTTTTAGATTGAGTCCAAATGGTGATGCTTAGTAACTCTCCGATAGCCAAGAACCAAGGGTTTATTTTCAATGGAGTATTTTTTGCTATTCAAAATAGGCAGCGACGCAACTTGTTGCCTGTTTACCAGTTGTCCGCTTGTAAAATATTGGAACATGGGAATACCATTTGGTGAGTAAATACAGTCTACACAACCGTCCGATAGAAAAAAAATTAAAGTAAGATAAGACTTTCGCTCTCTTCTTAAGGGGGAGCGGCACTACCCGTGAGTTTTTTACAACTTCACTCATTTCAACCAATTCTACACTGTCACATCACTTCACTGAAACAGTGTTTTTGGAGGCATCACTTCACTGATTCACTTCACTGAAATGTTTTTTTTTTTCTACTTTTTTCAATAAACATAAATTAATCCATATTAATTTAATGTATTTAAAAACAAAAATTCTATTTTTTTTAAATAAACATTAATTAATCTACACACTACTTGAGGCCTATCTATCATTTATCTTTCTCTATTTATATATTCCACACACACAATACACCTATGCATACTATTATATTTAGAGTAAATTACTATTTGCGTCCCTATGTTATATTGGTTTTAACTAGTTGAATCTAAAATGAAAATGTTTAACTACCTGAGCACTTTAATTTCCCAAATATAACCCTTTGAGTCCAAAAACGTAACCTTGGTTAGATTCTCAGTTAAGTCCCCCCCCCCCCCACGTGCACCCCACGTGCACCCCACGTGAGGGGCATATTTGTCCATTTATCCCCTATTTAATCCTATCACCCCTGTTATTCTCTCTCTATAATATTAACATCATAATCCAAACCAAAACCCTAAGCCCCATTATTATTATTATCCTCCATTGATGAACATTCAAGCAATTAACATGGTGATTTGCCCCTGTGGAGCTGCAACAACGATTCGCACGTCATGGACAACAACAAACCCTGGTCGTCGATTCCATTGTTGTGCTAGGGCTGTAAGTTTATTTTTTTTTTTTTAATTAAATTATCTAAATTAGCCTAAGTTTTGTAGCTGGAGATTTGGTTAAAAAATGTAGGGTGTGAACTGTGGATTTGTTAGTTGGGCTGATCCTCCAATGTGTGAACGAGCTACTGAAGTTATTCCTGGATTGATTCAATCTATCAACAATCACGAAGAAATGGAAAGGAATAAAGATCAGAAGCTGAAAAGGATGAAAATGTTGTTATGGTTCAGTTGGGTTTTCTTTGTGACGTATTTTATAAGCAAGTGATATATAATTGACTAGATGAATGGTTATGTAATTGACCTGTTTTGGTTGTCTTTTGTAATGGTCAAATGGTATGAAATATGATGTCTTTTTGTATGTTTGTTGCAAGTTTATTAATGTCAAGTTTGTGTTGACCTGTTTTGGTTATGTAATTGACCTGTTTTGGTTGTCTTTTGTAATGGTCAAATGTCTTTTGTATGTTTGTTGCAAACAAAATGTGGACCATTAAAAAGTCAACTGACCAAAATGTCTTGACCACCAAAACACAAAACAATGTAACATCAAAACAAGGTATAGTTGACCACCAAATGTCAAATGGGTCAAACTGTATATCAAAAGAAGCTTGCAAACAAGGTATAGTTGACCACTAAATGTCAAAAGAAGCCTGCAAACAAGGTATCGTTGATTTTGAATCAAAAGGCACGAATCAGATGATATGATTAACTTCGTTTAGGGTTTTACTATGGAAGAAAAGAAAGGGGTAAATGGGTTTTAAATAGGGTAAATGGGATTAAAAAGGGGTTAAAAGGACAAATATGCCCCTCACGTGGGGTGCACGTGGGGGGACTTAACTAAGAATCTAACCAATGTTATGTTTTTGGACTCAAAGGGTTATATTTGGGAAACTAAAGTGCTCAGCTAGTTAAACATTTTCATTTTGGATTCAACTAGTTAAAACCAATATAACACAGGGACGCAAATAGTAATTTACTCTTATATTTATCTCCATCTTCATATATTTATTTCCCACATATCTATAAAAAGAGAGAGAGAGAGAGAGAGAGAGAGAGAGAGAGAGGGAGAGAGAGAGAGAGGGAGAGAGAGAGAGAGTATACATGCTGCAACTAAAATAATATATATAGAGAGAGAAGAGATAAAAAGAATAGAGAGAGATATTAGAAAGAAATAATATTTTATTTAAATTCATGGGTTCACGTCCGTTAGATAGAACCAGAAAAGGGTCCACGGAACCCCTACCAGCACTGTTGGCGGTGGTATTACCGTGCTGATAGTGGGGTACCCGTTACCAAATCTGATGATCCCCCTTAAATATATTTAAACACTAGATTATATCCCGGGAGCGTCCCGGGTTGAGAAATCTAATTTGAAATATCAATTTTACATCTTAAATAGACTGATGCGTTTTACAGTTACATGCAGGAAAGCTTCGAGTAGGACTTAACATAAAACAATTAACAATGTACCTCCAATGTTAGTGCATAACCTTAAACAATGTATAACTCTAATATTAAAACCTAACCTAAAACAATGTACAACTTTGTGACGTTTAAAAGTTATGGAAAGAAACATTAGAGATAAAAATCTAATTTTGTTTTTAAATTTTAAATTATTATTTTCCTAAAATAAAGCCCTTGCCACATGGGATGACATATGGCACACTCAATGAAGAGAATACCCTCTTTGAGTGTCATGTCATTAAAATGGCTTTGGTTTATTATATGTACTAGCTTTTATCCCATGAGTGTCCCGGGGTTGAAAAATATAATCATCTATATATATATATATATATATATATTGCAAAGGGATTAATCATACATGTCATACTCTTATATAATCTCTCCTTTGAGAGATGCCACATAGGATGTGATGTGTCAACTTTAGACCAATTAAAAAAAAGAAATAAATATGGTTTAACCTAATCTATTAAATACATAATCTACTAAATGTAAATATTAAATCTTTATTATTTTCTCTCTCATGTTTCCTCCCATAACTTTTAAACGTTAATATCTTTTATATACGAGATTTTTTAAAGAAAAAAATTACATCAAATTAACGAGCGTTTTATTATCTTTCCAACGAGTACCATAGTGTTATATAAAAAACGGAGAAAAAAACCCGACTATTTTTTGTAACCCGACTGGTATTGTGTCAGGTTTGTGATTAGATTAAAAAAAATTGTGGGTTTGGGTCGGGCCTGGGATTAGGTGATACCCGACCCAATTACCCGAAACCACATACCCAAATACCCGAACTATATACCCGATCATATACCCATGAATTTTTTAACGCATCACATAACCTTTAGACTAATGCGTTCGATATTTCAATAAATAACTTTTCGATATTTCAATAATTAACTTTTTTTTCTTATTTCATGTTAGTTCTTTTTAGAATGATCGATTACAAACTTCCAAATTCATTTGTAATGGCACTAGATTTATACCCAGCGCAAAGATTCGTTTTTTTTATATTAGAATATGATAACTTATAGCAGATATTTGTTTAAAATAAATAAATAAATAATAATAATAATAATATTCATTAATCATATAATGGCAAGTCATTAATTATGTTGTCATATTAGATATTTTATTATGTTATATTAGATATTTCAACCCGGGACGCTCCCGGGATAAAAACTAGTGTTATAATAATATGCAATCTCTCTTTTGAGAGATGCCACATAGGATGTGATGTGGCAAATTTAGACCAATTAAAAAAAAGAATAAATATGGTTTAAATATGATTTAACATAATCTATTAAATACCTAATCTACTAAGGGTTGGGTTATTCTACAAAGGCTACAAAAAATGAGAAGGGTGAGAAGCCACTAGAAAATGACATGTAACCAAAGGATTAACAAGTGGGAAGGGTAATTTTGTCAAAAACATATGCACATGCAAGTCACATGTCATTTCCACCTTCATTTTTAAATGCCCGTAACCTTTTTATACGTCATCAGTTTTTAAAAAAAATTGTACCATAAAATTAAGCGTCTTTTTATCTTTAATATGAGTACCATATTGCTATACTTTTGAAAAAAAAATCAAAACCCACTTGCGTAAGACACAATGGAATGTAAAACACAATGAACACCAATTAAATATAGGGTATAAAACACAATCAAGAGTCTAGTAAAACACAATGGACGATATACTAAAGATACAATGAATAGAAGACTAAAACACAATGAATACTTTTGAAAAAAAAAATTGAAAACCAGTTGCATAAGACACAATGGATGACATACGAAAGACACAATGAACAAAAGACTAAAATACAATGAATACTTTTGAAAAAAAAGTTAAAAACCCAATTGTGTAAAACCTAATGGACGACATAATAAAGACACAATGAACAGAAGATTAAAACACAATGAATACTTTTGTAAAAAAAGTTGAAAACCCAGTTGCGTAAGACACAATGGAGATAATGTAAAACACAATGAATACCAATTAAATATGCAATGAACAATAGGGTATAATACACAATGAACAGTCTAATAAAACACAATGGACGACATTCTAAAGACACAATGAACAGAAGACTAAAACACAATGAATAATAGACTTAAACACAATGAACAACATAATAAAACACAATGTACACCTAAATACAAAACTCATTTGCGTAAAACACAATTAAAATCATACTAAAAACACAATGGACAAAGTTAAATCATGTGTAGACTAAAAAAACATAAATAACATATTTATAAAGCACACATGCATACTATAACACAATGAACGTGCAGAAGACACAACGGAGAAAAAAAACCCATTTAGCACGATTTTTTTTTCAATTTTAATGTAGCAATGTGGTACTCATATTAAAGATAAAAAAACGCTCGTTAATATGGTGAAATTTTTTTGAAAAAAAATGTCGTATGAAAAAGTTATAGACATTTTAAAATAATGGGGGGAATTGACATGTGCATTGCATGTGAAGAGAGAAAGTCAACAAATGTTGTTTTCCTTTTATGCCCTTTCTCTAATTTATTATTTATTTTTTTCAAACAAACTAATCTCAACCCTTCAAATATATGATCAATGGATCACAATCCTTCTCACCCTTCCTAGAAAAAGTATCTTGTGTATTTGATCCTAACCCAATCTACTAAATGTAAATATTAAAACTTTATTATTTTCTCTCTTATGTTTCCTCTCATAAATTTTAAATGTTAATATCTTTTATATACGAGATTTTTTAAATAAAAAAATTACACCAAATTAACGAGCGTTTTATTATCTTTCCAACGAGTACCATAGTTCTATATAAAAAACGGAGAAAAAAAACGACTATTTTTTGTAACCCGACAAGTATTGTGTTAGGTTTGTAATTAGTTTTAAAAAAAATTGTGGGTTTGGGTCGGGCCTGGGATTAGGTGATACCCGACCCAATTACCCTTTTTTTATATTAGAATATGATAATTTATGACAGAGATTTGTTTAAAATAATAATAATAATAATAATATTCATTAATCATATATTGGCAGATGCCATTTTTATAGTTTAGATATTTCTAATTTTATTCATTTTACTTAGATTTCTCAACCCGGGACGCTCCCGGGGTATAAACTAGTTCTAATTTATAATCTATAATCTATAAATTATAATAAAAGAATTAAAGATTGATGAGTTGTCATTCAATGAAGGCCTAAGAAAGTCATTTTAATGACATGACATTCAAGGAGGCATTCTCCTCCTTGGGTGTGCCATGTGTCATGGCATGTGGCAAATAAAAAAAAATAATAATATAAAACCTAATCTACTAAATTTAAATTGAGTTATTTTACTAATAGTAATAATTATTACTCTTGTAATTAAATAAATAAAAAAATAACATTGCTATAAGGTGACACCATGTGTTGCAGTGTTGCGCGATTCTTTCTCCTAGCTTCTCTTGATGAAATATACCTATGCATCTTTAAAAGGGTAAAATTCCAATGATAGCATGGCGATTGTGCTAAATTTCAACATTGTATATAAGAACCTGGTTTAAAAGAAAAAAAAAACATGATTAATGAATAACCTGAACACTTTGTGTTTTTTTTCTGTATGAACAAAACCCCATAAAAAATAGTCGTTTTTTCCTCCGTTTTTTATATAGCACTATGGTACCCGTTGGAAAGATAATAAAACGCTCGTTAATTTGGTGTAATTTTTTTTCTTTAAAAAATCTCGTATATAAAAGATATTAACGTTTAAAAATGATGGGAGGAAACATTAGAGAGAAAAATCTAAATTTGTTTTTAAATGGGTCGTTCAAATTAAACCCCCCTAACTTCTATTTTAAACCCTTAAGCCAGGCGCCTCGCTTAGGCCTAAGCGAGGCGTCTGGAATAATAGGTTTCAGGAATCTGAAGCTTTATGTCTAATCAGGCAGTCAGGCGCCTCGCTTAGGCCTAAGCGAGGCGCCTGACTGCCTGATTAGACATAAAGCTGCAGATTCCTCTGAAACCTATTATTCCAGACGCCTCGCTTAGGCCTAAGCGAGGCGCCTGAGAGTTTGATTAACCCTAATTAACCGTTAAGCCTGAAACTCTCTCGAATTAATTACCCAGGCGCCTCGCTTAGGCCTAAGCGAGGCGCCTGGTCCCATCAGATTTTGGCTATAAATTCATTGGAAATTCATTCGATTTCATTATAAACTCGTTCGATTTCAATTCTTTGTCCACAACATATATAACATGTCGTATTACGACTTTATTTTCGGTGATTCTTACGACTCTAATAATAATAATAATAATAATAATAATAATGTCGAGGAGGGGTTGTCATATAATGTCGAGCAGGGTCCGTCATATAATGTCGGGCAGGGTCGGTCTAGTAGTGTCGAGGAGGGTCAGTCTGGCATTCGTTACCGTGATAATGCGGTAGAACTGGACTTGAATACACAGTGGAAGGACCCATATGAATTTGAAGATGAGCCTAGTCAACCTGCCTACGGTTATACTTACGGCGCTAACGATGGTGATGACACATTTGAAGAACAAGAATGTACGCACTATGAAGACAGCGCTGTCGATGAGAAGCGGGTAGAAGATCAGGAGGAAGGACCTAACCCGATCAACCTTTGGTTCGAGACTGACCGGACATTTTCGACACGCGTTGAGTTGGTCGATTGGGTACATGATACGGGAATGGCAAATGGTGACGTTATAGTTATAAAAAGATCGAAGAAAAGAGGAGAACAGTTCGTGAAGGTATATATTTCAGTCACTATTGTTTTCAAGATATTAACAAATGCGTATTTATAAATTGTTATTTAAAAAGCAACAATAAACTTAGCTTATAAATTAATTACTAAAAACACGTGTTTTTTTCGTTGGTCAAGGTTAATTCCCTACGGGTGCACCAGTGGTTTTCGGGTCACACACCTTTAGGATTACGTTTCTCCTTTACTACGAGTATTGTTAATTTTTAATTAATAAACTTTATTATTATTATTATTATTATTATTGTATTTATTATTATTATTATTGTATTTATTATTATTGTTACTAATAATAATATTATTATTATTATTATTATTACTAATATTATTAGGGCTATTATTATTATTAATAATTTTTAGTATTATTATTATTATTACTAATATTATTATTATTATTATTGTTATTACTAATATTATTATTATTATTATTGTATTTATTATTATTATTGTTACTAATATTATTATTATTATTATTATTATTACTATTATTATTATTACGATTATTATTATTATTATTATTATTATTATTACGATTATTATTATTATTACTATTATTATTATTACGATAATTATTATTATTATTATTACTATTATTATTATTACGATTATTATTATTATTATTACGATTATTATTAGTATTATTATTATTATTACGATTATTATTATTATTATTATGATTATTATTATTATTATTATTAGTTTTATTATTATTATTATTATTTTTATTATTATTATTAATATTATTATTATTATTATTAATATTAATATTATTATTATTACGATTATTATTATTATTATTACGATTATTATTATTATTTTTATTATTATTATTATTATTATTCTATTTATTATTATTATTGTATTTATTATTATTATTATTATTACGATTATTATTATTATTATTTATTTAAAAAAATTAAAAATAAACTTATTTTCTAATAAACTTATTTTTGTTAAGGTTGTATTTCAATGCACTCTTGGGGGGAGCATAAGAGTGTGGCTTTGGTGAAGAAGACGGGTAGCAAAAAAATTGGCTGCCCGTTTGAGTTGACAGGGGTGTTTGAATCTCGGACACGGGTTTGGAGGTTAAAGGTGAAAAACCCGACGCACAACCACACTCCCTTTGAACACTTAGAGGGTCACCCATATGCCAGAAGGCTTTCTGTGGATGACAAACAACTGGTCGGGGAGATGACAGAGAATGATGTTCCCAAGCGTAGCATTGGAGAATGATCGTTTCAAAGAACCCGGAGAAAAAGCCTACCCTGAAAGATATACACAATGCGGCTCAGATGATGAATGCTGGAAAGGCAGTCATTCCCAAAGGTGCAATGGAGCACCTCGAATACCTTCTGACAGAGAGAGAATTCACCTACTACACGCGTGCGGATGAAACCTCGAAGCGCCTCACGGATATTTTTCTTCGTTCACAAACATTCACATACTATGTGGTGCGCATTCCCGCATGTGCTGATGATTGACGCCACCTACAATACAAACATGTACAATATGGCGTTTGTTCAGGTAGTGGGTATGGCGTCGACAAACCAGTCGTTTTCGATTGCCCATGCGTTTCTTTCTTCTGAGAAGATTGATAACTACATTTGGCTGTTGGAGAGGATAAGGTCTATGTTGGACAAATGTATGGAGCCGCGAGTGATTGTGACAGACAGGGACCTTGCGCTGATGAACGCGTGTGATGTGGTTTTCCCAAAGGCGTACAAGTATCTATGCCGGTTTCATATCTCGCAGAATATCAACAGGAACAACAAGAAGGAGTTCACGGATAAGGAGTGGAAGGAATTTGTTCGAATGTTTTGGTGGCTGTGTGACTCTGCGACGGAAACCCTATACGAATACAATTTGGGGCAATTTCAGTCATATCTGGAAAAGATGGATCGGCTAGGTAAGTAGTTTTACATAATTACATACGTACTTGTTTACATACACACGCCTGAAAAGTTTTGGTTATATTTTTCAGACGTTTTTACCTACACGAAGAATAACTGGTTGGACCGGTTTCGTGAAAAGTTTGTGTCAGCGTGGACTAACCAAACGCTGAACTTCCGCCAGACCACTACCAACAGAGTTGAGGGCATGCATGCCAAAATTAAAAGTTACCTTCCAAGCAATCGCAACTCGTTGTCAACAATTGTGAAGTCCGTTGATCAAATGGTGGATAAGCAATATAGAGACATTAAAAAAGGTTTTGAAGAAAGCCTAAGAAAAACCATGAACCACCACAAGCGACAGCCATTGCTTGAAAAGTTACTTCGGAAGGTTAGCAAACATGCTCTTCAGTTGATATACGAAGAGATCGACCGTCTGCAAACGTCCATGCGCCGTTACAATAACACTTGTGGATGCCAGCTTTATAGTAGTTGTGCTTTGCCATGTGCCTGTCGTCTCGAGCAGTTACAAATTAACGGTAATTAGCACTAGTGTCCATATGATTTTACTATATAATTTATTACATGACTTAACTTTATAACATATGTTATTTTTTCAGGTCAGGAAATCCATTTGTTCTCGATAGACGTGTTCTGGAGGAAGCTTGACTTCAAACCTGCGAAGACTGGTTGCGAAGATATAAATGTAGATAAGGTGTGGGCAGAATTAAAGGAAACGATTGATACAAAACCAGTTTTTGCCCAATTAAACTACCTGGACAAATTTGCACAAATCGTCACAGGCAACTACTCCCCCAATAAACCGCCTGTTGTGCAAAAGAAAACCCATGGTCGTCCAACCAAGAAGCAGCAAGAACACAAGAGAGAACAATCTGCAAGAAAGAGCTTGCATATGCCGGTTGAAGAAAGTGGGTCCGACGAGGAGTTTGAATTTCCCCGGCACAGCTCATTCGTACCATCACAGGAGGACCTCGTACGACCTTCCCAGTCCCAGCCATGCCCTCCTTACGAGCTTCACCGTCACAGCTCTTACATACCGTCATCGTTCCAGGGGGCAGCATTTGGGATAAATTCAATTTCCCAAAACTTCAGCGGACAAAAAAGTCAGAGAACTTAGTAAGGACATATGGGGATAGAATTCCATCTATGTTTCACCCATATATATCTAAAATAACGGATGTGAGACCTGATGGTCATTGCGGTTTTCGAGCGGTAGCTGTGGGGTTAGGGATAGGTAAAAATGAACATATGGCTGTCCGATCCCAAATGCTACTTGAGTTGCGCAGTAGCGAAGGCTTGTGGAGGTCAATATTTGATCCGGATAACGAAGGGCATTATCGTCGTCTCTGCGATAGCATTTCTTTTACAGGGGTGGGAGATGCTGGAGAAGAGCATTGGATGGCGACGCCGGAAGCGGGGTTTCTCGTTGCATAGAGATATGGAGTTGTTTTTCATACACTCGACACTAGAGGTTCTGATACAGTTTTCCCTCTATTTTTAGGCCCAAGTTGTTCTATGCCGCCTATTCAGACGGTAGCAGTTTGCTACGTGGGGCGACACTACATCAACATAAAGCTTGAAGGATCATATCCAATGCCTCCCCCGAATATAGTTTGGACTACTTTTAGAACGGAAGGTGGTGCGGAATGGGAAACACTGTTTGAAGATCAAATCAATATGTACAAACAATTACATTTCCAGAAACAGAACACCAATCAAACTCCTGAAGTACAAGATTTAAGTTAGATATGTGAAATTTGTAAAAATATTTAAACACTCTTTACTTTCTTAAAAATCGTATTGGTTATGTTTATGTCGTAATAATCGTTCACGTGCCAGTCGGGTCGGAACAGTCCGGTTCGTTCACGTGCCGGTCATAATAATAATAATTACTAAATTAATTAATAATAATAATAATATTAATAATAACAATAATAATAATAATATTAGTAATAATAATATTAATAATAATAAATACAATAATAATAAGTACAATAATAATAAATACAATAATAATAATAATAATAATAATAATAATAATACTAATAATAATAATAATAATAATCGTAATAATCGTTCACGTGCCGGTCGGGTCGGAACAGTCCGGTTCGTTCACGTGCCGGTCGGGTCGGAACAGTCCGGTTCGTTCACGTGCCGGTCATAATAATAATAATAAATAAATTAATTAATTAATAATAATAATATTAATAATAACAATAATAATAATATTAGTAATAATAATATTAATAATAATAAATACAATAATAATAAATACAATAATAATAAATACAATAATAATAATAATAATACTAATAATAATAATAATAATCGTAATAATCGTTCACGTGCCGGTCGGGTCGGAACAGTCCGGTTCGTTCACGTGCCGGTCGGGTCGGAACAGTCCGGTTCGTTCACGTGCCGGTCGGGTCGGAACAGTCCGGTTCGTTCACGTGCCGGTCACAATAATAATAATAATAATATTAATATTAATAATAACAATAATAATAATAATATTAGTAATAATAATATTAATAATAATAAATACAATAATAATAAATACAATAATAATAATAATAATAATAATAATAATACTAATAATAATAATAATAATCGTAATAATCGTTCACCTGCCGGTCGGGTCGGAACAGTCCGGTTCGTTCACGTGCCGGTCGGGTCGGAACAGTCCGGTTCGTTCACGTGCCAGTCATAATAATAATAATAAATAAATTAATTAATTAATAATAATAATAATATTAATAATAACAATAATAATAATAATAATATTAGTAATAATAATATTAATAATAATAAATACAATAATAATAAATACAATAATAATAAATACAATAATAATACTAATACTAATAATAATAATATTAATCGTAATAATCGTTCACGTGCCGGTCGGGTCGGAACAGTCCGGTTCGTTCACGTGCCGGTCGGGTCGTAAAAAGTCCGGTTCGTTCATGTGCCGGTCGGGTCGGAACAGTCCGGTTCGTTCACGTGCCGGTCGGGTCGGAACAGTCCGGTTCGTTCACGTGCCGGTCATAATAATAATAATAAATAAATAAATTAATTAATAATAATAATAATATTAATAATAACAATAATAATAATAATATTAGTAATAATAATATTAATAATAATAAATACAATAATAATAAATACAATAATAATAAATACAATAATAATAATAATAATAATAATAATCGTAATAATCGTTCACGTTGCCGATCGGGTCGGAACAGTCCGGTTCGTTCACGTGCCGGTCGGGTCGGAACAGTCCGGTTCGTTCACGTGCCGGTCATAATAATAATAATAAATTAATTAATTAATAATAATAATAATATTAATAATAACATTAATAATAATAATATTAGTAATAATAATATTATCCTATATATTTATATTAGACAGCTCATGAATAGTGCCATTTTTTTTTGTTTTTCTTTCCATTTTTATAGTGTTTATAAAGATTGTTTATGAAGTGTATTTCAAAAGTAGTTACAGCTCAGTTGGATCTCTTACGTCCATGATACAGATAGCCACTAGGTTCGATTCTTTTGAGCAGCATATCTGCACCTCTTTTTTTTTTTAAATAAGACGTGTCCCTTTAAGATACGTGTCTTCTTCTAAGTGGACCACTCTATATGAAGGTCAACCTTCTACACGTGTACAGAAATATACTCATCATCAACACCTGTCTCTCTCTTTGGTCGACACACCATCCACAAAACAAAACCCTGTATTTAGAACATCACTCCACTCACTCACACACACACTCTCTCTCTCTCTCTCTCTCTCTCTCTCTCTCTCTCTGTATTCAGCCTTTTTTTCTCGACGGTCACCTATACATCCCCAGCCACCCAATCGTCGTCGCCATCTTCCGACGGCACGAGATGATGAAGATAGTAGTCGTTTATTGGTACGACGATGGTGTCTAGATGGGTTTTTGGAACACAACCGGTGGTGGTGTTCAACGCAGTGTGAACAGCGACAACAGAGTTCAGATCCGACACGTCGACGACATAGTGCAAGTCCGAGATATATGAACGGTGGCGTTTGACTCTTTTTGCCACGTTTAAGGTTTGCTTTGTTTTATACTTTAGTAGGTTTATCTTCTTATTTTTGGTTACGCTGATTTTTGAAGAGATTGTTATGCTAGGTTTCTTTGTCGTTGGCTAGGGTTCTTGAAATTGGATTTGTTATGGTTGTGTGTTCTTGCTGCTTGCCCGCTTCATTCCTGAATTAAACGACATGTTTCCTCATTTATTAAGGCTTCTAGGGATTAATACTTTACTTACTTTGGGTGTTTGGCAAGTTATGATTTTTAAGGAGATAAAAGATCAAATCAGTTTGTAAATGTTTAAGTAATTTGATTATAAGCGTTGATAAAATGTTTAATTTATTTAGAATGTTAATGTGCAGAACTTGAAGGAGATGTTGATGACGTGGACATAAACTTGGCTTATTGGCGAAGTTTATCACCTACACGGTTCGTACTTAACTGGTCTCCGTATAGTTTATCAAAGTAACATATTTTTATTGTGAATTATGGATACAATTGTTAGCTTTGTTTTGATTATACATTCTCGGATCTTATATCCGATTTTATGTGAGTAGCTTCTACAATATCCTAACTTTTTTAATGTCCCTCAAGGGGTTAAGTGGATTGAAGTTGATTTTAGACACAACTGACTATGATTCTGTTTATTTTAAATATTTGTGAAATTGCTATAAAATACAGGTCTTGTAAAGTCCCCCCCCCCCTTTTTTTTTGCAATTTATGATTGAAATCATGTTTACTCTGATGTTTTCTTTTCTTAGTTCAGTTTTATTTCAGTTACACATGTAGTTGATACTTATATCACCTTCACTTTTGATTTGATGAATTCAAGGATCTGTTGGATTAGTGGTTCAAGTGAACAAGGCCTTAGATCCAGTTTTCAAACTGTATGATGACATAACAATGCAACTTAAAAAACTTTTAAATATCAGAGTAGAAGCAAAGTCAAAGCGGTAGATGCAGAATAAGATGTTGGTGTCGCCGGAGAAAAATTATATGTGGTAACTTTATGCGAAAAGTTTGCTAATAATTGGTGTTTATGGGTTTTTTATGCACGTTATCAAAGGATGAACAATATAGTTCAACGCTTAAAATTGTTCGGCAGCAACTTGCTACCCCAAGGTGCTTGATTTTATTTAGTATGCATTTTTAAGTTGGCCTACATGCTTAATTCGACTATTTTGTATATATGTTTGCCTATTCGATTTAACCAAATTTTCTCCTCCACTTAGAGTTTCTTTTTTTTTCTTTTATTTAAAGTTATGCTACTTATGTAGGTTAGTTGGTGGTTACTTGGTTATTGTACTAGCAAAGGCAACAACTTTCTATTACAAAATCAAGATTTCTTGGCTTTTGAATGGGAGACGGGGACATAACAATGGTCGTGAACAGGAGGAATAGCAGTGATTTCCGCACGCATGACATGAATGATGTTTTTGTTCAAGAAAGAATGAAAACGCGTGTGTGATTCCGCATTTAAAGATTTATTAGTCTATAAGGATCAATGTTTGGTCAACTTAATTCCTTTTAACTATTGAATTATTATTTTTTTCCATGTCATTCGAGATTTTGGTTCTAATTCTTAGTTTGTATTATAACTAAATGTGTAATTTTAAATTAAAAAAGTTGATGAGGTGGATTTAAGCAGTACTTTAACCATGAATGCTTTTTTTAAGGGAAGTTTCTTTTATTGTTCCTTTACCAAATGAACTAACATACATCTTTATTGGCTAATACTTCAGGTCTAGCTAGAGGGCATAGCTGCTACCATGAATGACTTACAGTGAACATGGATTTGAAGCTCGATGCTCAACAAGGAAGAACATGGGTCTCAAGCTTGATGCTCGATGAGGAAGATTATCTTTTCACAATGCAGAAAATAGGAGGTGGAGCCTGGAAAGTTCAAAAAGTGCGAGAAAACTGAGCAGCTTCTTAATGATTGTGTTGGAAGGTGATGATTATTATTCGTTTTTCTAATTTGGTTTCTATTGGTGAATAGGAAAATTTAGCGTTTATTTGTTGGCCGGGTCTGTGGTTTTGTGTCTATGCGTTCTGTTATTAATCAACTATAAGCTAGGCAAAAGAAATAGGGGACACAGTTGTATATTCACATAATTCTTTTCCTTCTAAGAGTAGGTATATGATACAATGGGTTTTGATTCTAATTTAGTTGCATATAATTGCATGATTGGTACATAAACTGGTTACCTTGATAAGGCTTTGAAGATTTTTGACATGATGTGTATAAGAGACCGTGTTACTTACATTTCATTGGCCAATAACCTTTGCAAATAGAGGAGTTCTTACAACATATTGGGTTTTCTTACGTTTTTTTAATCAGGGAAGGAAGGTGTTTGATCTACACAAAGGGTGTTGTTAGAGGACTTCATTCTTTAGGTTTATACTAAAAAGCAAGAAAGCATCGGTTAGAAAGACGATTGTCCAAAATTTCGTAGTAATGATAGGATAACAATCAAAATTTTGACAACCATTTTTTCAAGTAGGTGATAGGCAACAATTCTCTAAGATCGCGCAATGTGCGCCCTTTATTGTAGTTGTTTAAACTGTTATTTAGTTTATGATATTAAGAAGCTATTATATGTGTTGATTGTTGGCAATTTTCTATTTAGGCACCTAAAAAAATATGAAGATGGCATGACCGTTACATGGGTATAATGAGATATATAAAATGCAAGATCAGCAGGAGCATGATGGAGGGCGCGAACGACGAATATTCGATATTGTATTTTGTGGCAAAACAACATAGGAAATATGGACTTGAGCTGCTAGCTTAGTGCAATGAACAAAACATCAGTGTCAACCAATTTGGTTGTAGTTTTCAGACCTACTTGTGGCGTAGGGGCAGCCGATGTCCATAATGTTTGATGGCAACGCAATAAGTATTATGGGATTGAAACTAATGGTAAAACGGTACCAAATAGTAACGGTTATTGGATGCAAAGTGAACTATAAACTGGACAACGACATCATACTTTTGGACAAGATTTCGAGACCGAAGTGTGTGGTTCAATGTATCAACAGTTGGGGTCTTTTGTAGCTGTTTGAGAGGTGTTCCTGGATGAAAATGTTGTCCAAATAATTATATATAATGTGTCGATAAGGGCTGCCCAAAACAAACTGAGAACTGGATGACGACATCGAGTGTGCCCGAGCACTGTTTCGGGAAACCATTCAAAAACACTTCATGTACATATGTTGGCCTTTTTGTAGTCGAACTTTTGTAATATAGTAAACATCTTGAATGGAAATAGGAATAGCTTAATGAATCGTCGCGCAACGCGCGACTTTGCAACACACTAGTTAATAATAATAAATACAATAATAATAAATACAATAATAATAAATACAATAATAATAAATACAATAATAATAATAATAATAATAATAATAATAATAATAATAATGATAATAATAATAATTGTAATAATCGTTCACGTGCCGGTCGGGTCGGAACAGTCCGGTTCGTTCACGTGCGGGTCGGGTCGGAACAGTCCGGTTCGTTCACGTGCCGGTCAGGTCGGAACAGTCCGGTTCGTTCACGTGCCTGTCATAATAATAATAATTACTAAATTAATTAAATAATAATAATAACAATAATCGTAATAATCGTTCATGTGCTGGTCGGGTCGGAAAAGTCCGGTTCATGATGTACAACGATTTATGAATGTTTAGTCCGTGTATGACATATAACAACATGAATCGACTGTTTAGTCCGTGTATGACATATAACAATTTATGAATGTTCTTCAAACTCGGATGTTTTTACCGAAATCCACAAATACGCAACAAACGAACCGAAACGCTTCGAACGAATTTTTATTGGTTTGGATACAACATAAAACTACTAGAAATTAATTAAAAAAAAATTTAACCGCCCAAAAGTATTTTAAATGAATTTAAACAAAAAAAAATACCAGGCGTCTCGCTTAGGTCAAAGCGAGGCGGCTGGTTAGTGTAACCGTCCTAACCAGGCGTCTCGCTTAGGCCTAAGCGAGGCGGCTGGTTTAGACGGTTGGTCTAACCAGACGCCTCGCTTAGGCCTAAGCGAGGCGCCTGGTTTTGGGTTTAAATCCCAAGGCAGACCTCCTTTCCCTTTCTTCTTCTCTTTTGCTCTCTCTCCACACACACACGACCACCGCCTCCCACCGCTCCTCCGCCGTGTTCTTCCTCCTCCCCGCCGTGTTCTTCCTCCTCCTCGCCGTGTTCTTCCCCCCAAGGTTAGTTTTTCTTCCTCCTCCTCCGTCGTTGGGTGTTTCCGGTCGGGTGGTTCCGGTTGGGTGGTTCTGGTTGGGGATTCGCCGGGGAAGACGACCAAAGCGTCTCGCTTTGGCCTCGGCGAGACGCTTTTTTTGTTATTATTATTATTATTGTTATTATTATTATTAGGATTATTATTATTATTAGTATTATTATTAGGATTATTATTATTATTATTATTAGTTTTTTATTATTATTATTATTATTAATATTACGATTATTATTATTATTATTACGATTATTATTATTATTATTATTATTATTATTATTACGATTATTATTATTATTATTATTACTAATATTATTATTATTATTATTATTACGATTATTATTATTACTAATATTATTATTATTATTATTATTACGATTATTATTATTATTACGATTATTATTATTATTATTATTATTATTACGATTATTATTATTACGATTATTATTATTATTACGATTATTATTATTACTAATATTATTATTATTATTATTATTATTATTACGATTATTATTATTATTATTATTATTATTATTACGATTATTATTATTATTATTATTATTATTATTATTATTACTATTATTATTATTACGATTAGTATTATTATTATTATTATTACTAATATTACTAATATTATTATTATTATTATTAATATTACGATTATTACTAATATTATTATTATTACGATTATTATTATTATGGACAATTGATGTTGTGGGATACAATGGACGACGTGTGTTGTCTGGTTTCTTATAAAAACAGAGGAGACTCTGCCCAAATTTTTATAAAATATAAGAAACATATCGGATGTTCAAAATATATTATTTTGTATAAAAGAAACTATGTTTTTCAAATAAACGCTATTCAAACTTTATTTTGGCATGATATAAAGCGTACATAAATATACGAAGTTTGGGGGTTTAATTAGAACGACTCTATTTATTATTATTATTATTATTACTGTTATTATCATTAGTGATTGAAAATTATTGTTTACATAGATATGGATATGGAGCCAGATTTTGTTGAGGATGTTTTTGGTGGTGATGATGACGCTGGGTCGTTTGCACCGGGGCCTTCGTCGAAGAGGAAGCGACGGGGTCCACCACCGGACCCCTTATTGGGCCACCCCTACCTGGAGTTTGAGGAGGGGCTTGACGATGCGCGGCGCTGCTGCATGAAGATGCGTCATATGGCTGTCGACCCTCAGATGTACATTAGTTGGTCGCTTCTGGAGAGGGTCGGCGAGGTGGGTAGGGCTCACGACTATGTGGGGTCTGACACTCCTTGGCGTCGTCTCTTTGACATAGCCGAGCAGCCTTCTTACCGGGCTTTGACGATAGAGTTTATGTCGTCGTTCGTGGTTCTGGATCCGTCCGACAACCCGAACCCGGCTCAGACTTTTCGCCCCATCCGATTTCGGTTGGCGAGGAGTTGGCATGAGATGACCTATGAGGTATGTTATTTCAATTATCTGTCATTTTATTATTATGTTACCAAAGTTGTTAATATTTACAATTATTTTTTGCAGGAGTTTGCTGTTGCTTCGGGGTTGTACACAGCCCCGGAGACCGAGTCTGCGTTGTACCGGGACGGTCTCATTACGGTGGATAGGCCGACCCTGGTCAGGTTTTGGAGGTTTATCTCCAAGTCGCACTTTGGCGCAAATACTGGGAAGGCGACGTCGATTAGGGACCCCCTGCACATTTACTTTCAGCATGCGATCGCCACCTCTATCGCAGGACGGGGGAACAGTCGGGAGAAGGTCAGCCAGTGTGACCTTTTCTTTTTGTACTGTTTGACTATGCGGCAGCCGTGCAACCTAGCCGCGTCCCTGGTCGACTACTTTAAGTGCTGCAACAAGCGCCAGACTCGCGCACATCTCTATGGCGGGGCGTTCGTCACTCACATTGCGCGTCAGCTGGGTTTCTCGCCAGAAACCGACCCTCGCTTGCTGCCCGCGATCCCATCGGTAGAGCTCGCTGACGCCAATGTCCGGAGCATGGGGATCCTCTTCGAGGTCTCGAAGGGTGTGCATCGGTTTCGAGCATACAGAACCAAGAAGCCTTTTGTGTCGGGCCCCCTTCCTACCCTCGCTGATATACCGCCCTACGTTGAGGTGCGTCCGGGATATCCTCTCCTGGTAGAGATGGCGGGTGTGGACGACGGTGCTGACGACGATGACGCCCCCCCACCTCCTCCGCCGCGACCACAGCAGCAGTACCCCCGTCATATATATGATGACCTCACTCCTGCTGCGCGTTTCGTGGCAGAGGACATGGATCGCCGCATCGGTGAGCTCCGGGAGGTTCAGGAGTGGACGGTCGACGCGATGCAGGCGATGGCGAGGCATTGGCAGGTAGAGTTACGCCCACCACCACACCGTGGACCAGCAGAGGGGGCCCCACCACCACCGCCACAGTATACTTCTTTTATTTGTATTTTTTTTATGATGTGTATGGACAAAACTTATTACTCTTTTTACCTTTTATTATTATGCATTTTGATCGTTTGTTTATATATGTTGTGTGTTTTGAATGTTTAATTGTCTAATAAATACTAAACCAATAAATAATAAACGAACTAAAACCAAATTATAAATTGCAAGCCAGTAAAACCAATGAGATCCAAACAGTAAACATTCGATTATAAACGTTAAAAGATCACTCAACCCTTTCAATCCCAAACCAAATACAAATCACATGTTATGAACCAAAACGACGCCACGTTGACCATCAACCACCATATTCGTATCAAAAGTCGCGAATTCGTTCAATCTTTCTTCGACGAGGTCTTCTCCGTGAATAATTTATCCAGTCACAGTGACAATCGAACACTTTATTAATAGGTTAAAGTTGGGATTACTTGATTAATTATAGTTTGATTAGGGTCATTACGTTGTTTTTAAATTTTAAAAAATTACAATAGATAAATACCCTAAATCAATAAAAACGATTTAAAAAAAAACACGGGTTATTTCGGTGTTTTTAGAATTTTAAAATTTAAAAAAATTACAATAGATAAAGACCCTAAATAGATAAAAAAGTAAAAAACAAAAAAAAATAAACACTTAAAAAAAAACACTTCAAAACAAACAAAAAAAAACAAAAAACAAAAAAATCCAAACTAAAACCTTCCCAACATCAAAATGTCCAGATTCATCCCCCCTGTGGCCAAGCGCCTCGCTTAGGCCTAAGCGAGGCGCTTGCCCCCCCCCCCCCCTTTTTCAAACTCCCATGCAACCTCGTACTGATTAGTAATTAATGTGACCCAAGCGCCTCGCTTAGGCCTAAGCGAGGCGCCTGGGAGGGGGGTTTAAATAGAAGCTGAGGGGGACCCTTTTAAATTCTTAAAGAGATTAGGGTTTGATAAGTGTAGGAGAATGAATGAAAACAAAATAAAAAATAAATTAAAAACTCTCAACTTAACTTGCCACGTGACAGCCTCCATTGAATGGCACCTCATCAATATTCAATTCTTTTATTATAAGTTATAGATATAGATATTTGTTTTTGTTGTTTTAAACGATCGTTTCACATCAAATGGGTCCCGCGGACATTCCAAGAATTAAGATAACGTTGAAAAATAAATTTCGAGGGAATTTCAAAATGGAGATGTTAAAAAAAACAATTAATAATATTTATTAAATAGATTTCCCAATGAAATGGTTCAAGATTTAAAATCACAATTAATAATATTTATTAATTAATTTCCCAATCATCATCATCATCATCAATCATCATCATACTCAGTTAATACCACCTATAGCAAAAGCTAAGGTATGGTCATAGGACGGTAAAATATAGACAACCATACCTTTACCATGTAGGAATAGAGAGGCTGCTTCCAGTGAGATCCCTGGCTCAATAGTGGTTTTGAATCAAGCCTTAGACATAAGACACATAACACTTAGCAATCGGGACAAACCTGACTAGTGCATGTACCCCCTTGTCTTTTGGCTATCAACGCCACCATCTGATGCATGATTAACCGTCCGTCACTTTAACGTTATTTTCACGAAATTAGTAAAATAACGCTAAAATTAGTGCAATTTTACTTTTACCCTCCGAGCGCATAGCCGTAAGCGGGCCTGTAATTTCCCAATGAAATTAACTATTTCAAATGATTTTATACAAATCATCCAAGTCTATTATGAGATATTTGAAATCCGTTCACTAAGAGCTTGAATCAAGTTACCAAAACACGAGTTCAAACCTAAGATAAAATTATTCTAACAAACATTCTCACCTCGAGATATCAAGCCGATTATACTTAAAAGCATAAATGATCATTATCATTTTATTTATTATAATATAACATAGTATAATAATATAATTTAATGTGATATGAATAACTTTAATTAAATTTATATCATCTAACATAAATACACCTAAACAATTAATATTTTATATACAAAAATATGAAATAAAAGGTTATTTTGTGATATATAATAATAGGGTTGTGGTCAAATACACAGTGAAAAAAATAGGAATTCGTAGGAAGGGTATCAAACAGATCTCAATTGAACTCATTCAAGCGACATTGGAACCGTCTCGTCGAACACTACGATCTTAATGTTTAGGTTTTCGTTGTTTTTAATTTTTAGTTTATAGTTTTTAGAATTTACTTTAATATAGTTTTTAGAATTAACTAAATGAGTTTGAATTCGAGTTATACTATTCTAGTTTATTATAAAATATATTCTTATGAGTTTAGGTGTAATTTCATACATATAGCTCGAAACAAAATAAGCTTAACCGCTTTTTAAGTTAAAAGATAGTATAAAATTTGTATTTCAACTCGTTTATAGATCCCTAAAAAAACTTTGGTTCCGTGATCGTGTATGATAGAGTGGTTCGTTTATATGGAGAAAGTAACATACCATATAATTCAACAAGTGATGGTGATTGGTGACCGTATGGAATAATATGAACATAAGCATGTGATATCAAAACCATACACGTGTACGGTTATGACCCATTTGTTGCTCTATAAATAGCACCCAATTATCATACAATAAGATCACCAAGCCTTAAAAACAAACGTTCATAGTACCCATATTAATCTCAAAACCTTCGAATCAACAAACATGTCTTGCTCAAGTGGAAAGTGCAACTGTGGCTCAAGCTGCTCATGTGGCAGCAGCTGCAACTGCAACTCGTAATTTCTTAATTTATTATTTATTTTTGGTTCTTTGTAATAAATATGTAATTCACTTGTTTATTTTTTTTTTATGTTAATTTTTTTACTAATTTTTAATCATTTGTGTCCCCACAGCTGCAACGTCGAGATGGCGACCACCACCACCACCATCATCGTTGACGGTGTTGCTCCCAGGATGACGTACGTATTTCTAACCGCTTTCAATGCATATATTATTTGTTATGGGCAAGCAGTGGCGGAGGATAGTTGGGGCGGGGAGGGGCGGCCGACCCCCCCGGATTTTCGCGCAAAAGTTTCGATTATATAGTATTCGTATAGAAAATTTTGAAAATATAGGGTTTCGACCCCCCGAAACTGGTTTTCGACCCCCCGAAACTAGTGACTTCCGACCCCCCGGCGACTTCCGACCCCCCGAACCTTCGGGTCAAGCTTCGCCACTGTGGGCAAGGGTGGACCCATGATATAACCATGGGGTCAACCGTCCATGAAAAAAGAAAAATGTTATTTATTAAAATCTCAACTGTCCCCTGAAAATTTTTGGTTAAGCCACTCGGTCGTCCTCATGAGACTGTTAGGAGTGGAGGGCGGGAGAGGGGCGGGAAGGGGGGGAACACCACCGCCACAGGGGCGGGAAGGCTGGCGTGGGGCTGGGGGCGGGGAGAGGTTCACCGGCGTGGGGCTTGGGGTGGGGGTGAGGTGGCAGCTTCTTATTGGTCAGGTTTTTTTTTTTATTTTTTTTTTTAACTTTAACACAATATAATATTATTTCCTTCCCCCCCCTCTTCCCCCCCTTCCACTCCCCACAATTATTTTCCCCCCCACAACGGTCCCACAAGTGCCACATGGCGCTTCATCCCCCTCTTTCCCGCCCCCCCACTCCTTATAGTCTGAAAAAGAAATCATGGATCTTCCACCGGAGTGTCTAGACTTAAGACCTAGTATAGCTTTTTTTTTAATTATAAAATCTATTTTTTTAATATAAGTTGGTAATAAAAGACGTTTATAGTGACAAAAAGTTTTGGTTCCGCCTTTGTTTATAATATATAAATTAATAAATTCTATTATGGATCATAAAATATAACAACTGCAGTTTTGCTGAGACAACCGAGACCACTGAGAGCGGAAACGGATGCAAGTGCGGAGGAAGCTGCAAGTGCGATCCTTGCAACTGCTGAAGATGAGATATGGTGCCATGACCCAAACAAGAAGTGGTGTTTTGTTTTCATGTAATGAATAAAGGAAACCTATATATGTGTTATTTGTATTTCTAATGGGGTTTCATTGTATTGTGTAACAGTCAAAACGTTATTTTAATCGACTTGTTTGGGTATTTATATAAAGTTTGTAATTGGATGTATGTGTGTGACGAAAGAATGAATGAAGAAGTGTATGATATGTCCAAAAAAAACTAATTTTTTCTTAATATGTTTTCGTTTTAATTGAAGTTTTCTACTCTAAACAAAGCTTTAATAGAGCCAATGATCTCCAGCACAGCTGTTTGAGGTGGGAAGGTTTACCTCCTTGGAGAGTTCCTGTCCGGGTTTGGTCTCAGGTTCGAATCTCACGCTCCACCGAAAAAATAACCGCTTGGGTTTGAAAGGAAAAACTCGTGTGGTGCTATGGGATTCGATCTTAGTCAGTGGTCGCTTTGCAACACAGGATTTACTACTCTCTACAAAAAGTCATAGTAGTTAAAAAAAAAAAGTATTTAAAGAATATGCATTAAAAACGCACAAACAAACCGGATCTTATGATAAACAAGAACAAGAAAAAACCAGGTTTGTGATAGACTCCAACCTTGATGGTGGTGTAGTGCGTTAATCGATAATAAATTTAGAATATATTATTCGACAGTCGATTTATTATTTATAAACATTTTAGTGTTCTTTTAGTAATCAAATTGTAAATTTAAATAGATTTTAAAAATTTTAGAGTTAAAAGGTTATAACTAGTGGTTCACACAAATTCAGAGAAGAATAACTCTCCCGGAGGCTAAATGTCCTTTATGTGATCATACGAGTGAAGATGTTAAACATTTGATGGTGGCGTGTGATTTTTCGTATCGGATTTGGTGTGCTATTTGCCGTTGGTGTCAATTGGCTCCTTTTTATGGTTATGAGTACGAGGATTTATTACTGTTATATAAGAATGTTCATGGGGGGAAGTGGCGAAAAAAGATTGTCAGGGGCATTATCATGATAACTACTTGGGCGATTTGGAATGCTAGAAACGAGAAGGTTTTTCGGAACAATTCCAAGAAGGTAACCGAGGTGGTCGCGGAGGTGAAATCAAAGGCATTCTTATGGTTGAAATTTAGATCAAAGTATAAAAATATTGTTTGGGCCGATTGGGCTAAGTTTCCATTGTATATGTGTGTATAATTTTGTGCGGCTCTTTCTTTAGAGTGCGCTTGTTTTAATGAAAGTTTATGTTAAAAAAAAAAACAATAGCAAATCATAAGTTGACTTATAACAAAATTATTGCTAACAAGTTGCACAAAAAAAATGTTCAATTACGATCCTCTTATTACAATGTTAAAGGTTGCAACCAACGGTTACTGACCTGACCCGTACCGAGTTTTTCTTTAAAAAAAATAGGTGCAGTCAACAAACGTCTAAATTTTCGCCCCATGAAAAAAAAATCAAGATCCGTCAATGATCACAATGATCCAATCCTAACCTAACAAAAACTCTCTTTATCATTTCCACTTGTGAATACAGTCAACTTTTCAAATAGTTATGAATAAATATTCTGCGTGACATTAACCTAAAAACAAGTGTATTCGGTAAATGATTTGTTTGAAAGAATTCATTCGGTTAGGATCCATTTAAACCAAAACAAGTAAGATGAATCTATTTGTTTCAGGTTCATAAAAATACAGTTGTATTTAATATAAATATAAAAAGTTAAAAACAAAAATAGTCGTATTTATAACGTTTCACAAACAAAACAAAATTCCTAAAATAATATTTCATTTAAGTCGTCCTAAAATATATCCATTTAACTCCTCCTTAAACCAATATTCAGAGGGTGTTTGAGATTGCGTTTTGAATCTGATTTTTAGATTATTGCATTTTGAAAACGCAGATAATCAGTTTTTAGTGTTTGGGATTGCATTTTGAAAACGTAGATAATCAGTTTTTTAGACTACCAACACGCAATATCTATAAGCAGCTCCACCCTTGCTTTTCCAAAACGCATAATCTGTTTTGAATAATCAATCCCAAACACCCCCTCATTTACCAATTACCACCATCTGATAAATTCCATTTTTGGTCACTAATAGGAAACCATGTGTAAACAAGATTCGAAGAAAGGTGTAAACTTGTTGCTTTGAATCGATATCATGAAAACATGACTCAAGCTAGCTAAGCCATAGAAAATTTTAGGATAATACTACTTCATAAAAGAAATTCCCACCAAGAAATATTCGTTCTCAAGAGTCGCCTTCTCAAGTTTCGGTCAACATGTCATTTATGATTTATAGATATATGGTTTCTTTTGCTTGATATCGACTCATCAAGGGAGTCACCTCAACTCGGGATACCAAGTGCAAGCACTTCTAATATACAGTTTTAATTAGTCGTGGAGACACTTCCACAAAATCTACAGGAATCCGGATTGACCAGAAACCCATACGTTAAGTATATTTTCGGTTACATATGACCACGGATACATGCATGCACTTCCTCATGCATCGCTGCCCATCCATGAAAGCGACCCAAAATAATGGTTTTACTTGGCCTTATGACTTGAGGGACACTCGTAGCTTGATCCCCGAGTGTAGCCCTACATCCCCCAAATCAGTCCCTTGGTCCCTAAATTACTCTTTTTTTTGCAATCTTTGGTTGCGTTACATACAACTATTTTCACCCAGGCAGTTTCGTGTAAACTGCCTTTATCGTCAAATTCCTATCATTGACCACGCTCAAACATGTCGAACTCCTGCCAACCAACGACTGTTTTTCACTCAGGCCAGTTTCGTATAAACTGCCTTTAGTTGTCGAATTCTTGTCAACGACTGTAATCAAACACAAGTTCCTCCCTTCGTTGAATTCCCATCAACCACCAAACTTGCAATAGGTTCTCTTTTTGACTTTCCTAATAAATTACATCTTTTAGCACTAAACAGAACTGTGTACAAGATCCCCTCCCAACAAACTTTAGAAGAGACTTGCAACTTGTTTTAAATCCACATCATAAAAAGTTGAGTGAAGCAAAGCTGATACAAATAAATGAAAAAGTGTTGAATGATCTTGATGACAACTTTACCCTCAGTTCTAGGTCTATAGCCAGGAAAGGACATAGAATTGAACAAGCCATTAGTAACATACAATCTCAATCACTGAAAACACAGGTAGATAACAGTAGTTTATTGTTAACAGGTTTACAAGCCACAATAGATTAACAATCTTCATCAGTAGATCACCATGCTAATTAAAGCTTTAAACTTCCTGCAAAAACCCAAAGTCTTATTAGCAATCAAGAAATTATAATATAATTGGAAAAGAGAAGACAATAGCAGGAAAAAAAAAAAAAAAAAAAAAAGAGAAGATAAAACTAATTACAAAATACAAAATGCCAAAACAAAAGGTCAAGAACTAAAAGAACCCCCAATGGAGATCGCAAAACTTGTGGGATGGGTAATGGGTCGAAACGGGTTATTAGTTCACGTGCAAATTTTTTTTCTTAAAACTGGTAGTAACCATAGTTATCAAAGGCGTGAGGCGCACTCAAGGCGCTTAGGCTCCGCCTGTGGCCTAGGCGAGAAGCGCAAAAAAAGCGCAGGCCTGAAGAAAAAAAAAGCGCAAATAAAAAAATAAAAAAACAATCACCAAATCATTACAAATACCAATTATCTTATACAATAATATAAATATAAACTGACTGATTTAGCCTTTGATAACTATGTAGTAGACAAAATCAGTTGATGGTAAATCAATGAGTTGAGGTGTTTATATATTGAAAAATAATTCAATATCTATAAGTGTTTTAAAAATCAAATATATTTAAAAAAAAAGATTTGATTGAGATTTAGATATATCTCTATAAATTGGTAAGTATTGGTGGATTATATTAGTCAGGGGATTAGGTTTTAAAAATCAGGCCGTGGCTTTTTTTATCTAGGAGGGAAAAGCGAGATCTGGTGGCTTCTAGGAAATTGGTCGCCTAGGCGGTCAAGGCGGTGGCTTTTGATAACAATGGTAGTAACCCGTTTTTACTTTTTAGTTTTACTCAGGCGAGTATTAATCATCCAGTAGGGTCTACTGATTTTAACCCAACTAACCCGTTTATGATTACACAGGTTGAGATTTCCGGTACTAACCACAAGGATGGAAATATACAGTTATAAAAAATAAGAGATGCAAAGAAATACATGGGTTAGCCTGTAACCCAAAATAGTGTCTTGATCATATGGAAAATTCTGTTGAACAAGCTACCTATATGCAGTGTTGTAAAAGGCGCTAGGCAGGCGGTGAGGTCCAGCCTAGGGACTAGTCGGGACTAGTCGGGACTAGGCGAAAATTAGGCGGAATTAGGCGTTTTGGTATTTTATACGTATTATATATATATATACATAAATTTAGGGGTTTTTTTAAAATATGTTAAGATATATACACATAATACTTAGATATATACACATAATACTAAGAAATACCTAGAAATACTTAGAAATTTAATAAAAAAATAAAAAAAATAAAAATAAAATAAAAAATAGGCCCGCCTAGGACCGCCTAGGCCCGCCTAGGCTCCGACTAACTGCCAAAACGCCGAGGAATCCGCCTAGGGCAAAATTCCAAGTTTTACCACCGCCTAGCGCCTAGGCGGCCGCCTAGGCCGCCTTTTACAACACTGCCTATATGAGTAACGATATTGAAAAGAAGTGTAATTAAAATGAAGATGAGGCAGGGCCCAATGTGTAATGAAACAGCAAATCATAATTTTCTACTCGTGCAAACTCATGGGAGGATTCTGAAATTGTAAGAACTAAGTTGTCAATGGGTATGCCATGGAACTATAAATGAAGCTTTTAAATATATGGGTGAAAATGGCTGAAGCGTCGCTTTTTAAACAATTATGGATTCTATTTTTCTTTGCAGGATGTTCACCAATCTGGGCTTGCAGGAATAAGACTATAAGAGTGTGCGACATAGAGTAGATTGCGATTTTCAAAAGTTTGATTTGATATGATTAAGTAGATTGCATCTATCCATATCCATAACTTAACTGACCATAGAAGAAAGGAAACTTATCTACAGATAAATGATATACCAGTTGGGAAATTATGCTACAAAAGACCAGCATGTTTCAAACAATATGATAAAAAATAAAGTGTACCTGCGATGATCATGAGTACTATTTCCTGCTCCTCCTATCAGACCTCCTTTTGTCCCTACCAACCCGTGAATCCTCAGAGCTGCTGCCATCTGAATCAGACCTTCTATTGCTTCTCCTCTTGTGCCTTCTACCTGAATCTTCAGAACTGTCAGAATCATCCAGATCCCGGTGGCTTCTCCTTCTCCGTTTCTCCTTCCTGCTCTTCCTCCTGTGTGATCGACGGTCCACATCATCATCAGATGACTCATCTTTCCTCCTCTTCTTTTCTTTCCTCCTCTTAATGCTTCTCTTTTTTGATCTACCTCTTTTTTTGCTCTCATCATCCTCTGACGTATCATCTGAGTCATCATCTTTCTTCTTCCTTGAAGACTTTGACTTACTAGTTAACTTCTTCCCATATTTCAAAGCAATAGCCCGTTCCATCTCGGAATCATAATCAGAGTCCGAACTCTCACTGTCCTCTTCCTCACTCTCGTCTGAACTATCATTAACCGTTCTTTTCCCATTCCCTTTTATTTTCTCTAGTCCTGACATCACAGCAGCCTGAATAGCTTCCGGGTCTTTCTCTTTATCATCCTTAATACTCAAAAAGTTTCTACATTGAAAAGTCAAATGACCAACACGACCACATTTCTTACAGGACCCACGCGCCTCATCAGCATTGGACCCCGTGATCCGGGCAAGTGCAAGTAACCCTTGGAAGCTAGCGTAAGCATTTTCACCCTCGGGCTCAGCGTTTGAAGTTTGCGGCTGAGCTGATTTCTTGTTGTCTTCTTTGTTAGGAGCATAAGGGTCGTAACCAATAGCACTCTGCCATATACCGTGGGTTTGCAAAGCAGCACTACTGTGCACCCGATTGTTTGCTGGCATACGAACCCTACCTGCTGTGGCCGGCATCTTGAAAAAACAGAAAGAAACCTGCAAATTCAAGTGTTAGTGTCATAGTGATAGCTGGTAACAAAGGAATGCATAAGACTTTCTAACATCTTCATAGATTACGGATCACCATACTAACTGTTCTCTAATCATTCTAGTCATCAAATCATAGTTGTCAACAGCGAATAGTGGACGATAGCGACAAGCTACCTATATACTACGTAGCGATAGCGATGAAATAGCGGGCACTATTTCATGTTCAGTGATACACTGGAAGAAAATTTTGCAAATATTTTACATGTATATTTTATCAAAAATAGCTAAAATACGTGTGTGTGTGTGTGTGTGGGCGCGCACTTCTTTTTTCAATCATGAAACAAAAAACCCTAAATATGATTTTATTTTCGTCGTTATTTATATTAAAACAAAAAAAAAACCCTAAAATTCCGCTATTTTCATATCTCCAACTGATCAATTTGCCACGCAAAACGCTATAGCGGTTGCTATTACCGCAATTAACAAGTAAAAACTGTGTTCAATATCTATACAGATTTATCTTACGCTTACTAATAAAAGCAACTAAATCATATAAAGAGCATAACAATTCTAACAATCAGGGTTTCGAAAACCACATTAAAGCAACGAGTTATTTATAATCGTATCCATAATTATACTGTAACAAAATCAACAAACCCTAAGGTGACTAGAATGGAAAATACTATGCAGGCAATACTAAGAAAAACAATATATTATTACTCATTTACTCTACACAGCTCAAAGAAGATTTTATTAATACTTAGGGTTTCAATAATACAACTTTCAAATCCTACAGATATAAAAAAAATAAATCAAATATGACAAATCGCGTAAAACCGTTGTCACAGCGAACGTAACCGTTAGGGTTTCGAAAACATAAGTAAAGAAATTCTATTTCTAATAATTAGGGTTTGGAAAAGAGGAATAAAGTGAACAATTAATAGTAATCAATAGGTATTTACGAAGATGGAATCGTACCTGTGATTATGTTTGTAACGATATGCGATCACCGTATGTCGAAGATAGAGATCAGAGACGATTGGGGTTGAACTTGAGGATAATAATAATTGTTGAAGATGATCGATTGATTGGAAAGGAGAAGTTTAAAAGCATGTTACCCGTTTTTTATATATAAAATTAGTTTGGGCCGACTTAATGGAATATATTATTACACTTGGGTTGGGTGGTTGGGTTCTTATTTTTCAACGGCCCAAATTAGATCCACTTAAAAAAAAATAGCTAAGAGCATACCGCGTACCGCATAGGTGAGTCAAGACACGGTGTGAGACTGTGAGGGCGTGGAAGGGGTATGTCAAGCTTCTTCATACCGCCACCACCCTGTGGTTTTTTAGGGTTGGAGGAGAATTCTCCCTGCTGATGTGGTTGTCACATATCGTTTCATGCCCTTCACCTAATTACCACACCGTACAGCCTAACTAATAAAAAATTAGTACACCGTACAGCCTAACTAATCAAAATTTGCAAGTGTATAAGGAACAAATGGATTTTATTAATTGCATACTTTTTGTTGTAATTTATAAATACATTCATAAATTTTGGATCTTTATTGCAACATTACTGACTTAGAACATGGCTAGAAAAGAATGTGCAGTTTAATGGTACCAAAGTGTTTCTTATTTAAACACGTAGCTAGTGGGTTGATTATTTGAGTTATTAGTTAGTAGTAGTAAGTCGCTCAGTTATTTTACTGTAAGTATATAAATAGGGCAGTCACTATGTAGAACATCTATATTACCTTATTAAGGAGGAGTGATGACTAAGATAGTCATTTTCATTTCCGTACAACTTAACAAACAAGATGTACAACATGTTTAAGCAAAAAAATTATGGGTATTATTGGCATACTTGTGACTATTAAGACACTTAGGAGGGTAGATTAGTAAATTTAACATAATCCAATACCTCACATCCTAAAATCTTATCCCAATTATGCCCTTATGTCCAACTTTTAAAACACAAAATACAACCTAACCTATGATGCATCTTAAATGTGAGACCTTTCAACCCCCCTTTATATTATTATATATACTTCATTATAATCAATTTCTTGAATGCTAATAGTTTTTCATAACCCCAAACAAAATCTTAGAGCTAATTTCATATTTTGAAACATTGTTTTGTCCGAAAAAACTATGTCTTCATTAGATGAGAAGAGAAAAAATTCAATGAGAAATTAAGACGCTTGCAAGATATGGTTCCCGGATGCTACAAGGTATAAGGATATGAGTTAATCTTTATATACATATATACATTTTTTTTCTACTTGTTCATATGTTCTTTGACAATTACAAAAATTTATCTTTATAATATATCATTGTTTTGCTCAATTTAAATTTAGTTATTTTCTATAGACAATGGGAATGCCAGTGATGTTGGATGTAATAATGAACTATGTTGGATCGTTGCAGAATCAAATTGAGGTAATTTAATTGTGCAACTAACAATTAAAACATTAAACAAACAATATTATGAATTATTGATGAGAAAATATTTTTCAAAATTAATTAGTGCAGTTTTTTCTCTTCTTTGTGCATTTTTAGTTTCTCTCCATGAAGCTTTTCAGAAGCAAGCATGTTCAATGACCTATTGACCTCAACTCTACTGAATTGGATGATATGGCCCCTATGAAGGGGATATATCCTTGTTAAGAAGTTGTGTATCTTGAATCATATATATTGTTAACTAAATAAAACGGACAAAATTATAAATATAACATTCTAGATTTGCTAGTATGTTTCTAAAATATTATAAATATTACTTCCACTTACTGCATGGGATGAAAACTGATGTTGCAGGAAACAAATGGACATGAATGATAGATGATGGAGAGGATGGTTGGAGAAGGGTATGGAGACTTTCCTCAATTTCAATCAACATGGTCTCCTTGAACGCCATGAAATAGTTAACTCGATCTATACGTAAACTATATTTGTTCTATGACTTTTAAGGTATTTGTTGATCTATTTAATGTTCTTGTTAAACGTTGTATGTAGTGTGGTTCGCAATATTATTTTGCTTTCGACAATTGTATATTGTTTAAGTTCTAATTCTAATTAATAAAATAAATTAAACACTAGCATAAAGAGAAAACAAAAACTTAACTATGTGTTAATTACGTATGTTATTTGTGTTAAGAAATAAGAAATCAAAAAGCTATAAATTCATGCTCACGCTAATGAATCAACCCGAATTTTTATCTTCTATACTATATTATAAAGCATCAGTGAAGGATACCTGCAAAATTTAAGTAAATACAACCTTTATTATGTTTGTATCAATGTTATATCTTATAAATAGTGGGTAAAATTGTCTTTCTACTTAAATATTAAATTGTTGAAGAAATTAATTTAAACATAATTATAAAATTGATGAGGAAATTAACAATGGTGACTCTTTACATTTATAACCTCCATGTCTTTATTATATTTGTATCAATGTTATAGTCTTATAAATAGTGGTCATGTATTTGGTATATAAATAATGTGGTGACTCTTCACATACATAACTTACATATCTTTCAATGTTTATAGTAAATAAATTACATCATATATTATGTATTTATATATTCTTTTGAAATTTATGTGGTTGCAGGATGGTATGATGTGACACTTTTGCACACAAATGAATATGTAGACTTGAAGTTTGCCAACACACCCAACCCATAACACGTTTCAACCCATTAAAGTGAGCGATATATGTAGGCTTGACGTTTATACAAGCAAATATGGTATAAATACTTCATGAGCAACGTCATCATCTTCCTCGATGGTTTTTTGTTTTCTCTGCTACTATAAGCTTTTAGGAATAGAATTTAAGTTTCTGATCTCACGAAGTCACCAATTGTTTACATATCCAAAAGAAGACAAGTTCTTATCAGTCGATTTGGTAGTTTTAACTATATCTATATCTATAATACATTATAAAGGAGGAGTGATGTACCATATTGGAATTTTGACATAGGTACAATTTTTAAAGCAACAAGTATATGAAAATAAAGCTTATTTCATAAGGGTATTATGGGCATAGTTGTGACAATTAAGACACTTAGAAGGTTAAAATTGTAATTTTATCATAACTCCATACTCACAACTTAAAAACTTATTCCAACCTTGCCCTCATGACATGTGATTGATCAAAAAAACTATTAATGTAATCAATTTTCTTAAATGCTAGAATGTGAAGAGCCTATGAAACTCATAATTTAAGGTTAAGGTGGAAGAAAAAGAGAAGCTACCTAGAAAGCCACAAGCGATGGCATTGATGTAACTTCGAGCCTCAATGGAATCAAGACCAAGCACAATACTAAAGTGACAGTAGAAGTCAAGCTCGTTGTCCTCAATGCGGCAAAAATGTGGGACAATATTTACACCACCAACTCTTTTTTTGAGCTATTTCTTTGTTTAATGGTTTGATAATTATATAATGTGATTTATTTGTTTTTTATGACGCATACACAATGGTAACGCTATAGTACTGTAACTTGTGAAATTTTAAAATAAATCAAGATTTTGTTGTTCTACTATTTCTTCATCACATGGGTGTACTAAGCAGATTTTTATTTTAGGTGATTGTTCACATCTCATTGGCACTGTTCAAAGGAAACCTGGCCGTGGTGACGCAACTTTGTCAGTTAGCTGTTCTGGTAAAATTTCCCATTGGAATGTTGCTGGTGTCCGAGGTTCATTATTTAATCTTTATGTGTCTGATTTTCTTTTTTCTTTTTTTTTGTTCGATTTTTTTCCTGAACATATTCTTATGTGTTGCAAGGGCATTACTTTCTCACTTGCTACAGCCAGTTTACATTAAATCAATAACTGTGGGGCAATCTCGTAATTGTTCTGATAAGGAAGTAGAAGAGCAGCAACAAGGGCTTTGAGTGATGGAATACTACCATTATCCAAGAAACTAACAAGTCCTTATAAAATGAATAAGGTTGTAAGGTGCTTAGATACTCCTTTTAATTTATTCATTAAGTATTTACAAATTACCAGTACTATATCTTACTTCCCACTTAATATGTATGTTTGTTTATGCTTCGCAGCCATTATTTTCTGTAGCTTCAGTACCTCTTGAGGTGTTTCGCCATATAATACATTAGTCACAATTTTCAGCGTATTATGTTTATGCTTCGCAGCCATTATTTTCTGTAGCTTCAGTACCTCTTGAGGTGTTTCGCCATATAATACATTAGTCACAATTTTCAGCGTATTATGTTTGTTTGATTTATCCAATTGTTCTGCAGGAGAAGGCTGAAGAATATAATTCAGCCTCGAAAGTATTTAAAGAAAGCCCACAATTTGAGCCTTAACTTCTTATGGGACAACGAGTTGAACGTCAGGAATTTCATTTTTTTCCAAAAAAATCTTGCTAAAAGGGAGGGATACTTGTTTAATGGGTCCAAATTGGTTAAATGTTACTTGAAGTGCATTCTTAATGTATATAACCTCCTAAATTGTTATCATTTTTGGACAAAAAAAAGTGTTTTGTAGATGTGCCTGACCCATACTAGAAACGCCGAATTGAAGTTTCATCACAAACTTGTTTTTTATTTGGCTGGCCAAAAATGTAAAACTCGTCCATAGCGGCGAGCTATTTTGTCAGCATTCACAACGGGGTGGTCGCCATCGTGAATGACGATCACTACCCAAGCACCTAGCTCCATTAGAGATGCCAACACGAGGTTGCTAGCGCAATCAGAATGTGTGTTGATTTCCTTATACACACACACATACATACATATATGGTTTATTTAATAAGGAAATCCAAAACTTAATTTGGTGACAATTTGAAAGTTGAATCACATTAGGGTGAAAAGTCAAACAAGGGTGTAGGCTATTATGAACTTTTTTATTATTAGAAATGATAAGCATGTTTAACTTTTGACCATGATTTTTCACATTTTGTAGATTGCTGTTGAAATGTTTTCCAGGACTCAAGTCTTGCATCTTCTTTTCCATTTGTAATATTGTCTTAATTCTTTTTGAGATCTTATGTTTGGTGTAATTTAATGTTGTAATATCTACTTTGCCAAAAGAATACCTTGCAATTTAAATTAGTTTTTATTGTTTCTGGTCTTGCATTCTTCAACACTAGGTATTGCTAACATTTGTTTTTGTTACATTTCCGCTTAGACCATCAGCAATGGTCGTTTATAAGAAGCCACAGATGGCAGGTAGATGATGTTTGCCACACATGCCGCATTAAGCGGGTCCATCCTGGCTTCTTGTGAAGCAGAGTATGTTGTATGTTTTACTTGTATCATGCTAATGCTTTAAGAAAAATATTAGATGGTGTAGATGTCACAAAGTGAAGTTACTGGAAGTTTTGTTTTGTAACAAATTGCTCAGGAAATAATCCTATTTTCCATGTCAAAAACAAACATATTGATACAAAGCATCAATGTATAAAAGAGTGCATTAGCAAAAAAAAAAAAAGAAGTCTAGCTCAAGTTTGTAGGCGTTTGAATACACTATAAGCTACCATTGACTGATTTGATCATCACACTTTTAGCTAAGTTTGGAAATTTGTTTGCGTCTCTTCTGTTACAAAACAAATATAAGCAACAACTGTGATTCAAAATACTTCAATCAAAATGAATCACCCCAAACGCCATGAACACACCAGAACCCATACAACAACTACGAAGCGACAAAGCAGACGCACCCGCTGCAACGCGCGGGCATTCCCACTAGTTATCTTATTAAGGAGGAGTGATGACCAATTTAGTAATTTTGTACATCATCCAACTATTATAGCAACATGTACAAGTGAATCAAGCTTATATAATAAGGGTATAATTGGAACTTTTTGTACAATTAAGACACTTGAAGGGTAACAATGTAATTTTATCTTTGATTTTTAATTAAAACTTAAAATTCATTCCATTGCTACCCCTTTCCCATCCACCGAATCACCCCTTCACATTCTGAATAGATTTCAGTTTCGTACAATTAATGGGCCAATTAATTTAAAAGGATGATTTGCTTTCATCCTATTATTTATTCATATTCATGGTCGACAACGAAGAGTAACAGCGAAGCTGGTGATGGTGATTCGCGGTGGTCAGCGGTCGCACCTATGGGTGATGGTTAGGGTTCCGAACAAGGGTTAATTTCTCCAGAAGCCGACGTGCTCAATGATTACGAAGGATATAGAGAGATACAACACAAATGGTTCATTTAACTCGTTTTATTAAGCCATTTGACACATGCTAGGACTCAAACTCTTCGTCTTCTTCATCTGGTGCTCGCCGCTGATGGTATCGACGATGGTAATGGGTTTTGAAATGGCTTAGGGTTTAAAAAGTACAAATGTTTATGTATATAATGCTTATGTAATTCAATTCCTCTTAATTGATTCTTCATGAAGTGACTCCAAAAGTGCCTAGATCGAAGAAATTGACGCATAAAGTTGAGAATCAGACGAGTTTGTCCATCTATTTTGATTCGTATCTGTTTCTCCGTCGGTAAGATCGGTGATTAGAATCTTAAATAATCTGGAACTTGACTTGAGTTTGTTTGTTTGTTTAGTTCTTTGATTCTGTTAGTAAATTCAGTAGAGGTCTTGCTTATGGTTTTTATTTGTGTCAGTCAGTAGAATCAAATAATAAGAGTTTTAAGTCAATAGAATCAAATGATAAGAGTTTAAGATGATATTGTGTTGATTTTATTCTTTTGTTATGCTTAATTTTTACTCATTGGGTTGATTTTATTATTAGGTTCTTGATGATAAAAAGATATTTGTTTAGGATGATTTTAGTTGGTATTTGATGATTATAATCCCCAGCATATGACTAAGAACGTTAGTGGTTGGAAGTTTATATGTGCTGGAAGAAGCCATATAAAGAATAAACTTGAAACTGTGTTAAATTAAACTCAAATGGCAAAAAAAGTTGTTTTTTTTTTTGCTGTTGCATTTTCTTAGAAGTTAATACTTATGAACTTCTTAAATGGAAGAAGCCAAGCCTCTTAGACCATCAACCGCAGATGAATCGCGCGTTTTAAACTTAAGAAGCCGCGCAATCAGATCACCATCTCCTCGGCAGGACTATTTCTTCATGTATGTGTTAATATCTAAACAGCTAATTAGAAACCGTATCTTGTAATATTAATGAAAGCGCGTTTTAAACTCATGAAGCTGCGCAATCAGATCACCACCTCGGCAGGACTATTTTTTCATGTATGGGTTAATATCTAAACAGCTAATTAGAAACTGTATCTTGTAATACTAATGAAAGAATTACAAAACATAAAATCTGTTTGCAGGTCAGCAAGATCAATAACCGGAAGTGCAACTCCACCCATCAGATCTTATCTATGGACACCAAGAAGTGGTCCAGCTTCTGCCATGGTTGCTCAAGATGACTCCTCTTCAAAAGACGAGTCTTCTGATCAGATACCGAAGCCATCTACCCAACCCAAGCCCATCCCACGTTCTATAAGTCCATTTTTTTAAAGATTTGTTAGTTTTTTAATTTTGTGTATTTTCATGTTTTTGGCTTATTAACTGTTTTATATTGTTTCAAATATAGGGAGTGTATAATATTATTGGAAGAATCCAGATTAAAATTTTGCATATTGGTTTATTTAATTTTGTTGATCTTGAAACGTGACAGGTTGGTTATGGAGCGTTCTTAGCTACCTCGTTTGATTTGCCTTCATGAACGAAGGCTTTGATGCAAGTTTATGTTGGCCGAAAGTTGCTACAAGTAAGAAAATTTTTTTCTTTTTTATTTTCCCTATTCTTTCGAGCATCTTAACGCAATTTTATTCGTTTATGTTTCAATTTCTGATATTTTAGAATGATATACGTATGTGTGACACTGTCCGTAACTTTTAAGCATGTAATTTGCCCTCAACATAATAGTAGTTGCTGAAATAAATTCATTTACAGGTATGTCGCCCCTGAATATGCTATGACTGGGCATCTGTTAGTCAAGAGTGACGTGTACAACTATGGGGTGGTCCTGCTTGAGTTGTTGACCGGAAGGAAGCCTGTGTAGCTCCAGAGGCAAACCAATGGCCCACTATGGGAGAAGTTGTACAATCACTAAAAATGGTACATCGTGTAACAAGGTATCAATACACGTCAGCAACAAATACGTGGCTCGCCCAGAAACAATCATCAACCAGTTTTGAATCGACGGGACATCTTCTATTTTCTCATCGGGCACATATTCGGGCTTAAGTGTATTTGATCATGATCATATCCCACGTGCAACTCCTTTTCCAGAAGACCTTCATGAAGGTAGATAACCGGTTCTTCATATCTGAATTTGACTTTAGGGCCCATGTTGGATAAAATTTGGGCCCATTTTCAAATCATGATTAAACATTTAAACCTCATGCTCGGAAACAGAAAGAGGGAAGCGCCTTAAGAATTGCGATGTAGTTTGTACAGTAGGTATAAATTGTTGGAACTGATTGGACCTTTCAAACCAAAGCAAGTTAGCCTGTTGTACGGATTCCAAATGGTGTGGTTTTGCCGATTTGATGGCTAACAAATCAACGGTTTGGAATTTGGAATTGCCTGTTTAACTTTTCTCTCTCATACACACACGTATGGAATGTTTACTTTTGTAGATGTATCATAACCAAACAACTGATACAATTAAGTCCCATGTTGATGATTAAAAAAATTGTTCCATTTCTACTGATCTATTCTTATTTTTTGTTGGCCGCTGCAGATAAAAGGTGAGATTTTAAGTTGGGGTGGAGGACAATCATGAAGACTTGGCCATTGACGCAAAGAAAGCCTCTTTGGATTTTTGAGTTCTAACAGGTTTGTACTAATTTTCTAAAATAACTTACAACGATGGATATACATTAGCTATCAAAATTACTATTTATGTTTATGTGTGATTCTTTTGTATTCTTAGCATTCACAATAGCTCCTCCATTTTTATGTGAGAATAGCCCCCAAATTATATGGGGTGGTTTTGAGGGGTTGTAAGTGAAGAAAAATAGGGAATCTACTGTTGATTGGTATATTTGGGGTTATTTGGGAATCTTTTGGGGAAAACTGGAAACTGTATTTATTTTTTAATATTTATTGAAAGTGGTTTTCATGGGCGTCACTTTTTTTTGTTGGGCACCGATGTGAGTATTGCTTTATCAAGAATTTTCGCTTCGCATGATTAAGCTACTCTTCATAACTAATAACGCTCACTCGAGGTTGCAAAACGAGCCAGTAGGGTAACGGGTCAAGTCATGTTCGGTCGTATTGATCACAAACACTTCTATTGTCTTGAATTTCAACACAGTTGACTTTAAGGAGTCAAATAAAGTAAATTTTCTTCAATTTCAAAAGTATTTTAAATTTGACTATAATTGTTTGTTTCGAGGAGAGGAGAGTAATTATTCGTTTTCCCTTATTTTTCATATAGCAAACTTATATGTGTATGCTTTTGTAATATTTGTTTGCCTTGTATATTTTTGCTCCATTTTACTTACTTTGACAACTATGGAATTATTAGAGACATTGCGCATAACCATCTACTTCAGATATTGGCTCTTTTTCCATGGAAACTCCTGCTAGCTTGGATGCCAAAGATACAAAAACTAAAAAGTTCACATTTAGGATCAGTTATTTGACTGATACAATTTTTTTAGATATCATACATTTTTTTAGTTGATTCAAAAATATCAAATACATTATATGATGCAGAGTGACTTATTTTCGACATATTAAAGGGATATATAAGAAGCCCCTTGCACTTTTGAAACTTAGTCGCATTGTTCTTCTTAAAGCTCCTATACTTAATCATGCAAAAGGGGAATTTTCACTAAGTTATATAATGTTAAAGGATTTAATCATGTAGAAATGAAAGACGCTTTTGTTGGGAGTAATGTCAAGAGACTTTATTGTTATGTGCAGATTTGGTGACACCTTATAATGGTTTTTTACTATGTTTGCTCTTATGTAAATGTAAAAAGAAACATTATACCTAATCTTTTTTTAACATCTGTCTTATATGTGTGCTACTGTTATTATTTTGCATTTTAGCAAGAATGATGACATATCTTAAATAAAAAAGGAAAGGAATAAAAAAATCCTGAGTGAGATTGGAACAGAGTTAAATTTGTTTAGGACAACTACATGTTTTGTTTTTTACATGTGTGCTCCATTTTTGTTATATCACCTGATCGAATTTCAGTTGAGAAGTTATTGATGAAGCAATTTAGAAGTTATCCCTATTTTTTAACCCCTAAACCATGTTGCTTGGTCAAGAACCAAGTCACACATCTTCCAATCTTGGCCATCTCAATAAACCAGCCATCCATGTGAATGTTTTTCATCTACCACTGCATCGCGTCCCGGCTTAATGAGCCATCTTTACTACATGTCAAAACTGGTCAAGTTAGCCATTGAAAATTCACGCCCTACAATGCTTTTATTTCTTTTATTATAAGGTTTTATTTGGATCCCGCAGCAACGCGCGGGTAAACACACTAGTTGATTACTAATTTGTTTGGTCAATTATATTTGTTACGACGCTTGTCAAACTAACATAAAACGAGAGTATCTATGCAAATCATTGACTCCGCTGCATCTCGCGGGTGCCCTAAAATAATAGAAATATGCTGGACACTACAAACTGCATTTTAGTAATTACATCACTTCCACTACAATCTTATGGTCATTAAGAGATACAACGCCACTTCACTACGCTAAGCACCGCTCTACGATGGCATACTTATCTGCCTTCGAGATACATAAAAGGGTCCTACCAAAGGACGTGGGCCAATTTAAGGGTGTTGCAAGGAATAGTACGGCCTATTGTTATGTACCCATTTAAAATTTTCAGAAGATATACTTATGAGTTTCAGTTTTTAGTAACATATATTTTATACATCGTTGTTTTCTACTTCATCATAACGAATAACCAACAAACACGATGCACGAAGGGCAAAACAGATGCACCCGCCGCAACGCGCGGGCATTCCTACTAGTTTATTTAAAGGGAAATAGATTATGAATTGAGTCTCTCGGTTTCTCCAAATTATCTTTCGGTTTTCTTCTCTATATTATGTCCTAAACTGAACCATATCAAATGGTTGACACGAAAAATCAATGCTAATCGAATGTATAAATTGATATGTAATATCAAAAGTGTCTTAACATGAAAAAAGCAAATATAATTCACATGAAATATGGACGAGGTTCTAACCAAATTTGAAAAAAAAAAAAAGTTGATTTACATTGTGTGTTCATGGAAACCTTGTGTTACTCCACATGTGAACCATGACTTTAGTAACCGGTTTAAAAACTCAATAAAAATATATTAAGGGAGTGTCTAAATAAAGAGAGACACGCTCGTTTTATTGTGTGATTTGTTTGATTTAATTACTAAGCGTGCTTAAAATATATTTTTATGCTACTTTTTATTTATACCAAGACAAAACAAGTTACAGCAAGTATTAATTTCCACGTTTCTTATATACTTGTGTAAAAGATCGTTCAGAGAAGTTTGAAAATAAAAAAAAATATTATTTGAATTTTATGAGTTTTTTTTTTTTTTTTTTTTTTTTTTTTTTTTTTTTTTTTTTTTTTTTTTTTTTATGAGTGTTGGTTCTAAAGTTGTATAGAGCAAAGAAGATTGAATTTATTAATGATTAAATTGCCTGTTTAGCATTGAACATCAATTTAACTAGAGCCATAAGATTGAAGTTAATTGACAACAAGTATTAATTTCCACGTTTCTTATATACGTGTGTGTAAAAGATCGTTCAACACACTACTAATTTTAGCAAATGTCTACAATAATCACACAAATTTTATACCTATTGTTTTACTGATAGTACATAAGACGGTTACTAACGGTATAACCACATTTTTGTTCACTGTAATGTACCTTAAAAGGACTATGTATAAAAGAGCTTTGTACAATACTCGTAATTTTCTATTTGAAACGGATTATCTAATGAATACACACTTTGAAAAGGTCAAACAGAAACCAAATCATATGAATTTTTAAAGAGATTTGAGTGTACAACAAATTATCACTAATACATATAGTAAGGATTTTAATAGGCGTATATGTAAACATGTTACATATGTGTGAGTAGAGTTGTATGTTTTCTGGGCAATTTGGTTTAGTTTAGGAAGGATGAAAATCCTAACCCACTCTAATCAGTATGGGTAATGGGTCCATACACAAACTGGTTTGTGGGCCTAACCGGTTTTTTTACAACTCCCCAAACCGGTTCAGGATCAAACCGGGTTTTTTTAATGCGAAATCACAAACTGCTTAGGAATCGTCATGATCAAACCGGATTGGTGGAGACGTTTTTTTCTTTTGCTGGGGTTGGGTAGTATATTAAAGCCCAGCCCACCTATCACATACATATTAAGAGCCCAAACCCTAATTCATATTTCACTCTTTCTAAGTACTAATTTTCTCTTCGAGGTAAAAGCAAACCCTTATTTCATATTTATAAATTTTTTATATATATGCCAGTTATTAAATAGGTTTTGTGGCTACACGATCTATTTTTTTTCTTATTTGTTTGCTTCATTTTTTTTGGATTCACGAATGGTCATGTCTCGTGATACTTCCAAATGTGAATTGTGAGTTTTATTGAACGGAAAACATGTTATTGCTAGTCAAACATATGTTTTTTTTTTCTATATGAAATTGGATTTTATTTCAATAAAGGGTAAATTACATAAGAAAAGCAGATAGGCGAGCAACAAGTTGCACCGCCCTATGATTAAATAGTTTAAATATTTTTGTATTGTTTTGCACTTTAATGTCTATATATATGTTTTGGTAAATTAGCTGTTAGTCTTTGGATGACATGTTTATTAGCTAGAGTTTCAATATTTTATGGTTTAAGATTCAAGATGCTTTTAGGTGGTTTTGGCCTTTGGGTTTCTTTGTTTCTTGGGGAAGACTCCACCTAGCTTGTGGAACAAGTATAGTCCAAAAATAAAAAAATAAAAAAATAAAAAAAATCTTTTTTTCTTTTCTAAAGATTCCGTTAATAAATAAGACAAGTTTTACCATTAGTCCATAGACTTTAAATGATCCCCTCCTACCATCCTTTGAGATCAGCCGCACCACTGTGACATTGTCTCGTTCATCAAATTTGGTTTTTTTCTTATGTAATATGCAACTTTTTTTTAGTATAAATTCACCCTTTCTTTTCTTTTCTTTTCTTTTCTTTTTTTTTAATATTCGGATATATATTTTATTAAAAATTGAGTTCTTTCAAAATATTTGTCTGTCCGCTTTCTCACCAAACAATATTCCTAGAAACATGTACAAAACACAAACTCAAAAACCACCTAAAAGCAGTGGCGTATCCAGGACGGATTTCCAGGGGGTTCCTTTCGTAGATTTTCACTAATTTTTCGAAATTTTCCACTAAACTTTTCAATTTTTTCCAAACCGAGGGGGTTCATGAGAAACCCCCTAAAAGCCCCTAGATCCGCCCCTGCCTAAAAGTACTTCATAATCATAAATCACCTTAAAAAATCCAGAATTTGTTATGAAGGAAGTAATCTGCATATATTTTGCTAATTCGAATTGATGTTTGAAAACAGTAAAAAATGGACAAAAGTATGCTAGGAGATCTAGGAACTCTTCCGCCGGAAGATCAAGCTAGAATGTCTACTATAATCGACCACCTTCAAATTCGCGACAGGTTGTCCTTTTGTATTGCCTTTGTAACTATAGATTGTTTTCATTCATGTTTAGCATATTATGCATTGACTGATATCTTAATTCGCGATAACCACCATTGCAGTCTTAGGACGTATAACACGCTTGTGGAGAAATGCTTTACAGATTGTGTGGACACATTCTGGCGCAAAACGCTAAATAAACAAGAAGAAACATGTGTGAAGCAGTGTGCAGGCAAGTTTATGAAACATTCAATGCGGGCCGGCTTGAGATTTGCTGAACTTAACCAAGCTACTGCTGCTAATACGGACAATGACAAACAATAAGCCATGGTTGAGTGAGTGTATGCAGTTTAATAGAATTTTGGTTTGGTTTACTAAATATATTGGCTGCAATGTCTTTGTTGATGTTTGTGAGTTATTGTCTATACCCATAATCCATTAATCAACTTCGTTAATAGATCGTCAATGAATATACCTGCTTATGATCATAAACAAATGTGATTTCTATTATCCAAGATTATCTAATGTGATATGCTATTTAGTATGTTTCAATTAATATCATGTAAATAACATATCCGGTTTCTACTTCAATAAACAAGTGTCGAATCGGTTTCGGGCAATAAGGCACAAGGTGGAATGGGACGGGTTTAGGTAATCCTAACCCCAAACTTGATTAGATAATCTTGTAGTCGAGGTCATTCCCAGCACCTCAGCAGAGACATTGTAGTCGAGGTCATTCCCAGCACCTCAACAGAGACATTGTAGTCTGGGCGGAAACGCGAGGTGCGACTTCGTCGGGAATGACCTCGACTATCTGAACACTACTGTCAAAGCTGGGCACGAGTATCGCGTGACTAGCGCTCGACATATCCTGGCAAAGAACCGTACTATATATACATGAGTCATTAGTTAACTTAAGTTAGAAAATTAGATCTACACATAGCACACATTTCTATCTTTTATTTTCTAACATTTTATATATATTGACAACATGGCTAGTCGGTCGGAAATTTTCCCTTGTACACCCCTTGTACAATTTTCCTTTCTTTTCTAAAAATATTTTGTTGTGTATTTAGTTTTTAGAAAACTTTACTCTTCAAGCCAAAGCCGGTTATAGTCTAGCTTTTCAAAATACTGGTTCGCTATAACCTTGGCTCTGATACCACTTCTATCACACTACGCCAATGGCGGAAACACGTGGCGCAATGCTTGAAGACGTATCAAAAGTCAAGATTAACACAAACAATAACTAATTAGAAAATGATCATATTATTTAGACGTCGAAAGATGTTTCTTGTTTCATACGTTACGCAAACATTCAAATTTAGTTCAAAATAAGGGTTTTTCAATTATGTCCCATCCCAATGGAAAATAAAAGTAAAACCCCTCAAAAGTCCGACGTCCCAATTTCCCCCGTACTAGCCATTGTTTCCTTCAGCACTTAGTTACTTGAAAGATACGTTTAAAAAGACGTCAATATATACATATTGGCGAGTTCACGGGTTTTAGTTACACATCACAACAACATTTCAAAACAAGCATGTAACGGAAGTATAATATAAGTAGTGTCTTATATAAGGAGTTGCAAGTTCCTACAAGACGACGACGACCTATTCCGGGCCCATAACCAAACCAAGACTATACAACGATTTGCCCCGCGAGTTTCTTGGACAACAACTTAGTTCAGAATACGTGCACCTCTTGTCTTTACCGGGTTGACGCTATCAACCAGAGGTGAGCCTTGTGACATCCGTCACCCTCATCTTTCGTCCGATTTACAATAATAGCCCTTCAAATATTTTCCATTATAGTCCCTGTAAGTGTCGTCGTTTTCAAATTTAATTTTAGAGCGAACTAAAATTTATCATTTATATTTATTTATTATGGACCGAGTATAAGTTTTAATTGAATGAGTATGTGTAAATGTGTTCGTAAAATCTTCTATATAAAAAAAAATTTCAAGTTAAAAAAAAAAAAGTTTTATAAAAGTTTTAAGTTAAATCTAGTTAACTTGGTTAAGGTTTATTAAAGGAAAACTAACTTAGTTATATAATAAACTAACAAGGTTAAACATGAGGGACTAAATCTGCCAAACATCAAAACTTTTAAAACCAACCCTCCCTTCCCCCCTGCCACGTTTTTCCGGCGAACCAGTAAATTCCGGCCGCCGGAGTTCTTTTCCGGCGAGCCTCAAGATCGTAAAATAATGGTCCATTTCAGTTCCTAGATGTCCCAAAACGTTTCTCCATCAAAGTAGTAACTGAATTCCACATTTAACCAAGCTGTAACGTGTCTGTTATGGCGTTTTAATTTGGGTTTAGTGTTATAACCGACCGGACATAATGAAGCTCCATAACGCTCGTTCTACTCGTCCTTTATATAAATTGAACTCCTCATTTTGTTTCTGCACTCATACACATCCGAAACCCACTAAAAATTTCACAAAACCATCGCTTGAAACCTCCTTAGTTCGTGAATTTTAGTGCGGGTAAAGAAGCTTGTGCTTCGATCTTAACACACGTTGTAAGTCTCATTTCTTTGTGCCATTTTGTTATTCGGCCACCCCTTTACGAAAGCCCTTTGTTACAGGTCGTTAATCAAGACCTAATCGGATTATTGAATTTACTAGGGTTTAGGGTTATGATTTGGGGAAGAAGATGAAGTTTTGTTATTTTATAAATATAATTATCATTCCACATAATCAACAAAGTATGCAATAGAGTAGTGGTTGTGTGTGTGCTAAGTTTCAGCCAAGACCCGGGTTCGATCCTGCCTGTACACAGGTCTGGCTCATTTTTTTTTGTTATCTTTATTTTTCCTTTAATTATCATTATATATATGTATTATTCTTATATTAATCATAATAAATTCAATTTTTACCCAAAAATTATGAAAATTTAGGTGTAGCTTCTTGACACCTCATAGAAAATTATCCCACTTTTATTTTCTGAAAAATGTTTTATTTTTATATTTTTATTGAATTAAATTGTTTTAATCATAATTAATTGATAAAAAAAATTCATTTTTAATAATTTTAATCTCAAACTTTTTGAGTAATTATTTCTAACCATTCTAATCTGAAATAAAAATTATTAGTTCAGAAAATATTTATTTTTATTGATTTTCCTATTTTTAATCATTTAAACATGATTTAATCTCATTAAATCAGTTTTAAATATAAATAAGTTTATAAAAATTATGGGAAAATTAATTTCATTGATTTACATCAGAAAGAATCCATTTTCTATAAAAATAATATTTTTGGTTCATGTCTTGTACTTTTAATCTTATTTATGTTTAATTAGATATAATTAATCATTTATTTATTTATATTATTTAGAAACTATTTTATAAATACTTTTCTTATAAAATAGAAATATTTCTTGTGTTGGAAAGTCTTAATTATTATTTGTCGGATAATCGTGTAACTCATATTTATTTATTTCAATATTTATGATCATCGTAATTATTTACAATAATTAGTTAAAGTAATTAATTAAGTGATTTTGCCTTAATTATTCAAAATATTTTATCTAAATATTAAATTGGTAATAATTATGTTACCTAAACCATATTTACAAACTTTGGTATATTATTATTTTATACAACTTTATATTAATCGACTTATCATAAAAAAACTCTAATTCCCCAAATCGACTTAGCAAACCCTAATGCCTTAGACCTTAGTTACCTTAGAATTTTTAGACACTTCCTTATTAGTATTCTTACACATTATAGGTTGAATTCCTCGGAATTCCCATTACTTAGCTCACGACCGCTTAAGTGGATTTTGATCGCTTTCGCAAACTGTGAGTATATCTTTCCCCTTTTTACTATTTTACTATTTTGGGGTGACTCGTGTACTTATTATCAAGTTTCTATTTCATTTTACTAAAATAGCAATTCTCATGTGTGTTTGCTTTATGTTAATTTGTGTGTTTATGACTTGTCAAAATCATTAACCTTTGAGGGCCTGGCATTTCAATGAATAGTACTAGGGCTGTTCACGAGCCGAGTCGATCCGAACGGAGCTTTGCTCGTGCTTGGTTCGTTTACAAACCGAACCGAGCGGAGCGGCTCGTTTACAATCGAGCCGAAAACCGAACGAGCATTCTTCGAGCGCAAATTTTCCGAGCGAGCGCCGAGCGAGAATCGAGTAGAGAATAATATGGACGATCATAAAATTGGGATGTTTTCTTCAATGTTATCATTGTCGGATGACAACTAAGGTCGAAATGTCCGATGATAACACTAATATTGAGATCCCAATGTCCAAGGATGAGGCTTAAATTGAGGCTGGTGAGCTGATGAGCATATGTCAGAGAACCGTTGTTGCATTGTGACATAGGTGTGATATCAAGTGACAATTAGCGATGGACGACTAATAACATAAAGAAGTCAAGACTGTCATCTCATGACTTATTATTTTACTATTAAATCTAGTGTTAATTTTTTTTATTGAGTTAAGTGGGCTGGTTATATTTTGTTTGCATATACTGAGTCAAATCCAATAGAATCTTATATATAAAGCTATAAATTTATCTGTAAATTGTGTGTATATTTATTATTAAATAAATAAAAATTTATTCGAGCCGAACCGAGCCGAGCATATCTTTGCTCGTGCTTGGCTGATTTACAAACCGAACCGAGCCGATCGGCTCATATACAACCGAGCGGAAGATCGAGCGAGCATTTTTCGAGCATTTTCTGAACGAGCGACGAGCGATCCACGAGCGGCGAGCGATTTGAACAGCCCTAAATAGTACTATGGTATATACCCCTTGTGACTCTGTGAGAGACCTTGGTCATTGTCTTGTGATTCATTATACTAAAAAATGTTTTGATTCTTGATACTTATTTCTTAGGGTTGATTTTGAACGGACATTACTTAAATTACATAATTGCAAATGGTATACAACACAAGAATTGCGAAACGTTTTGTACTATATATATATATATATATATATCCAACGGATGTACTCACCAATACATTATATGTGTTGACAAATTATTTTGTACATGTTTCAGGTGACGTTTGATCTTACTTGCTTTCACGCTTAGGCTGGACCTAGTGTTTAAATAAAAGTTGAACATTTATTTTCTATATTCGAGATTTCTATTAAGACTCTTTGTATTTCGTTTTGAATAATGGAAGTTATTTGCTATTAATATTTACATTTTAGTCCATGTGCTTTTGAACAATCGTCACTACGTGACACCTCGATGTTTCCGCCATCGGTTGGGGTGTTACAGGCCTCGTCAGGAACCAATAGTACTATCCAAATATTCCTCCGGTTTCATATCCCTGAATTAATGGTTACTGTAAACAAGCGAGGTCCTACCCGAAGTGGTTTCTAGTTACCCAGGTACCCATCGTGCTACTTATTATATTCCCATATGTTACAACATTTTAACAAACATATCTTTCCCCCAAAAACGTAAAAAACAGTTTAAAATGGGCCCGTGAAACTCACCTCAATCGTAGCGTGCAACAAATAATAGAGAATAGCCAAGCCCAATGGTCAAAATACCTACAAGCGTTCTAGCCGTATAAGTCGCTAGGCCTATAGCGTGTGTTTTACCGATAAGTTGTACGCCCAACTCCCAACTCCCAACAACACTATTTAATACAATTCCCCGTTTCCAAAACATGTGTCCTAGGTCCGTTGGTAATGGATTACCCGCGTTATAAGTTTCACGTAACTTATATTTAATAATCATTTAACATTATCTTCAAAGTTAGTTAGGTTCGTCGCCGCGAACCAAGATCATTGCCCGATTTAATCACGTCATGATCTTATTATTCAATATATCTATGTTTCAATATATATTAACTAACTTGGATAAAATTATCTCTGACTCGACTCACTTTACCATATAATTACTTTCCCATTAAGTAGTTATACTAGAATCTTGTCGATCGAGGTTTCATTTTCCAACATTCGACTCGACTCACCTTTCCATATATTTATTTTCCCATTAAATAAATATACTACGATCGTGTCGATTCGATATTACATTTTACAACCTTCGACTCGACTCACTTTTCCATATATTTATTTTCCCATTAAATAAATATACTAAGATTTTGTCAATTCGATATTACATTTCACATTGTCAAGTTCTTGAACTTAACTTACGTTTATACGTGAAATCTTTAGAGATTATTTTACGTTAGTTCTCCCACGAATATATTCCAACACTTAGGAAAGTGTTATATATATATATATATATATATATATATATATATATTCACCCATAGTTGTTTACATATTTTAGTTCATAAAATATATTTTTCCATGTTCACATTAGGCGCAATGACATACATACGTATCTTGTAGGAAGTTATACAATATGTACTTACTCGTCCGGTTTACATTTTGTCCGATAACTCGTCGTAATATAAATACGTCCATATCCGATCATTTAAACTTATATATTTCTCGTCTCTCGAATAATATAAGTTACACATATATATTTTGTAGGAATAATTACTTCTCGTTGAATATCATTTATCCTACTTCCGAAGTATATATATATATATATTTAGTTATTTATCTTAGATTTCCAACAATATGCTCCACTTGAAATTAATCATCTTTTAATTTCTACATATTTTTACTTGAAAACTTATAAAATAACTTTTGTATTTTCCAAACCAAGACTTAGTTATTTTTGACATAAAATGTTCCAACATTTTTATATTCCCATAGATATAAAAATGCTCATTTTTTACAAAACTTCACCAAGTCTTTAAAATTACCAATTTCGTAATAAAAACTTTAGTTTTTTTTTCTCTAACATCTTTGGTAATTTATATATTTATTTTTTTTATATATAAAATTCCATTTTATAAAAATAACACTTATTATGAAAATACAACCTTCCATTTTTAACACCAAACTTCACAATGTCACATTTTTAGACTTAAGTTTCTAAAATCACATTTTTACACCTTTTAACTTTTAATGTTACATTTTTATCCTTATTCTTTCAAGAATGACAAGTTCTTACACTATACTAGTAGACTTTATTATGTCAATTTTTTCACTATGGTGTGTATTAGTGTTCCAACACTTTTAATAGTCCATAATGACGATATTAAAGATGATCATAGGTGTATTTGTGTGTATTAAGTCCAATAAGTCCAACTTTGCATTTTAAAGTTTGTAAACTTTATGTCTTACATCTTCTAACAAGATCAACACAATATTAAGTTCTAGATGATCATTTTAAGATGATTTAAACGACTTTTAGGTGGATTTATGTCATCCTTACCAACAATGTTTAGATCATCTTTTTAACCAAGACTATGTAACTTTTTATGAACTTCAACAACATTAAAAACATCCATCATCATCCACCACCGGAATCGAGACCCAACCACCACCGGAATCAGTTATTATAAAGGAAGAAAGGGGTTTTACATTGCTTATTGGAGATCCAAAGTGAAACCCGTACCCTCGACCTCGACTTCTGATTGTTTGAAGTTCAATCGGAACCCATATTTCTTAATTTTATTTTCATAATAGATTATTAAAAAAAAAATAGATGTATATTTTTGTTATTTTTTTTGTTCAGTGTTACCGTCCCCCCTAAAATTTTATAGTAAAAAAATTGGATGGTTGCATTGAATTCAGTGTTACCGATCCGTTAACTAGAACCCAAATTTGGTTTACAGGACCACTACCAACATGAGTGACGGCGATATTATTGTGCAAGTAGTGAGATACACGTGACCAATTCTGGTGACGTCTCATCCCCTAAGGTCTACTGCAGTGTGACTTTTGCCCATTTTAAGTGTATCCGGAGTGGGGGGGGCGGGAGAGGGGCGGGAAGGGGGGGAACACCGCCACCATACCGGTGTGGGAGGGGGCGGGAGGGGGTGGGCGGGGGGCAATCCAATGGCGTGGGGCATTTTTGGTGGGTGACGTGGCATGATCTGATTGGTCAGGTTTTTTTTTTTTTTTAACTTTAACACAATATAATATTATTTCCTTCCCCCCTTCCACTCCCCACAATTTTTCCCCCCCACATGGGTCCCACAAGTGCCACATGACGCTTCATCCCCATCTTTCCCCCCTCCCACTCCGGATAGTCTGAGTGACAAGGACAAGCCTATGCAAGCTCTTTGTGCATGTGGACAACTAGTGAGACTCCATTTTCTTTATACACGTACGATTTTCTAGAAAGTTAGCATTTAAATCTTTCATTACATGCACAAATGCACCGAAGAGGAGAAAATCAAAAACACTTTTAAACATTTGATTAAATATAAGTAAATTAATTAAAAAAAAGAAAATTATATATTAGTGTTTACACAATTCTCTTTTATTTTTTTTTTAACAGCGAGCAATATTTATATTTATTGAAAAGACATGCTCGTATGCTACTAACAAGGTGCTGGAGCAATCGTATACATACATGCTTTTTTTCACCGATTTCAGTTTGTGGTCAAACGAGTTGAGCCGAGTCTAGTCTTCCATTACTAGAGCTTGGCTTGTCATGTTTTTTTTGAAGCTCATGCTCATCTTCGTTCGAGCCTACAAGTTTGAGATCGATCTCGGTTCGCAAGTAAAACCCAAAGATCGAACTCGACTCGAGGTAACTTAAGAACAATCTCAAGTGAGCTAAAAGCTTGGCTCAAGCTCGCTTCCATGTATCTTAAATGAGCCATATGTCACTCCCCACATTGTGAATTACTACAAAACCAGATCAAAAGCTTAACTTAGAAGCAATCTAAGTCATCACACGGAGTAAAAAAAACATTACTTCTTGACACAAAGCCCAGTCTGAGCTTGGCTCACCAATGCTTTTAATTTAAATGAGCCTATGGAATAATCGAAGTAATGTTGGATTGTTATATTATATCATATTATATGTCTATTTTAAAATTAGTTTTGCTCGTTTAGGCTCGTGAGCTTAAATAATCTTATACGTAAAGCTCAATCTTATAATTAACTAGTCATATTTTATGCATGAGTTTGTGCCCGTTAAGGCTTGATTCATTCGAGCTTTTTATCAGTGAGAGATATGGCTTACACATACACCCCTAGTTTCAATTGGATACATTTTTTATTAGTTTCGTTGGATTGTATAGTCAACTCGGCTCCATTACAAAAGTCGTTGGGTTGACTACCTTTGACACAACCGTGACATCCTGCATGGTGTCAGCCAAGGCCCACGGGCCATTATTAGGTGTTTATGCTCTCGATTCAAGTCAAAGCATTCATAAACTAAAAACGTCAACAAGGCATATATTTGACCATTATTTTATTCGATCTTTTAACAAAAATAATAAACAACTGAATTATCATATCAAGCCTTGTCATTCTTTGTCCTAATTAACTTCAAAATAACAAAGAAAAAGGGGGAAGAAAAATTCACGACTCCAACAAAATATGTAGAGAATGTAAAAAAGAAACCATGCAATACTAAAGGTTTATTACATCATAACTTTATAATTTTATATATAAGTTAATAGCCAAAATCGTCCCTAAGGTTTGGTCACTTTTGTCACTTCAATCCAAAACCGAAACCTTTTACATCTGGGTCCTTCTATTTTACGTTTTTTTTGCCACATTCGTCTCTGACACTAACCCAGTTAAATTATCTCATTAAGTTGAGGGGCATTTATGTCTTTTTGCATACTTATAATATTTAATTGTTTCCAAGTCTGCAGCCAAACGCCCCTTATTTTTCTTTATCTTCTAAATTCGTTACCAAACACCTCTCTAGTCAGCCTTATCATTGCACCGAAACACCCTCTATTTGAGACTAGTAGACCACCTACTTAAACAACCCTCCTCTTTGCCTTGCCTTGTTCTCTGCAAACCACAGACAAACACACACATATGTGTGTTCGTCGAGAAAGAACAGAGGAAGAGGATCTCCTCCGGTGATCGAGACCGGCGCCGGCGTTCCTCTTCATCACCGGTAACCCCTTCCTTCCTCCTTAATCTCTATAAATCCGGTAACCATCTCCTCTGTTTCTATTATAAAAACCCTGATAAACCCTTCACCTTCACCGATCGAACCTGCTTCTTCCTCTGTATCGATGAGCGGATAGTCACCAAGATCCGGTGACTGTCATCAGGTATCAATCTATCGCTACTCATCATCTCTTCCAATAATCGGACCGTCATGATTAGGTTATTATCATATATCGATAGGTGTGTGGTTGGAGCTTCAAAGAGAATGGTTGTGGTGGTCAGAGCAGGTGGTGGCCGAAGTGGGTGGTGTTGCAGGGGGAGGGGCTGGTTGTGTGCAGAACTTAGAGAGAGAGGGTGGAGGTGGGGTTGTTTCTTTATTTAAAAGTTAAAAAATTAATAATAAATCTAAAATAATTAAATTATACAAAATGTCCAACATGCCCTTAGTTTCCTAGGTAAATGTCTAAAACACCCCCAAACTTAACGTCAATATTTAATTGGGTTAGTTTCAGGGACAAATGTGGCAAAAAAATGTAAAATAGAAGGACCCAGATGTAAAAGGTTTCGGTTTTGAACTGAAGTGGCAAAAGTGACCAAACCTCAGGAACGATTTTTGCTATTAACTCTTTTATATACTATATCATACATTCATAATTAACGTTTATTATATCAACTAGATTTTTGCCCGCGTGTACACGCAGTTCACCAACGTACATCTATTTAGGGAATTATAACGTATAAGAAAAATACAGTAAAAATATTGTATTAATGTATAAAAACAACGAATACAAATTTTATTCAAATATCACTAAATATTTCTTTATACACCACATTTCTGGTTTTAGTTTTCACATTCCCATTATCATCCAGTATAAGTAACTTCACTACTGCCCTGCTTTTAACTCTTGACAAAGCAACATAAAGTTGGCCATGTGAGAATATATGTATAGATTATGGATTTTTTAAAAGTTGGTGCTTCTTGGTTGGTAATTCTTGATTCCTTGAAAGCACTCCCATCACATTAAAGCATGAAGAGGTGTGTTCATCTCGAACAAATGTGCATAAGAGTGTTAAAAGAGTTAACAATTCCAACCCATTTACTTATAAATTGGTTAATTTGGGCAACGCTTTATCTCATAACAGCTTCAAAAAAAAGTATAAAGTTGTTAAAAGAACTACTCAAAAATTACCAACTCTTCTCCCATACCTGACAAACGGACCAAAATTTAAATTCGACTGGTTCGTGTAAATACAATATCTCCTCACTCTGCAAGTTTTCCAGCATGTCCCGAGTTCTAATCAAAGAACATGCCTTTATAACACCAAGAAAAATCAAATTCTCAATCCGCACACAACTTCAAGAAACATCTCTGAATTTCCATTTGATTTAACATCTGATCTCATACGAACCGGGTTTTGTAATATACCTAACCCACTCAACCGTATTGTACCCACTCTTCTCCCATACCTGACAAACGGACCAAAATTTAACCATCAAAGACTAAAAGATGTGTTATTTCACCATATAGAAAACACCATTCAGTGTGGGTAAAATTAAAAAATGTACCTTGAGAAACCTGACTCTTAATCCAGATGTTGTAAACATTGGAACCTACAAAACACAAGAATGACCCTATTTATTTTACTTTGAAACTTTTATACCATTTAATAATATGAGGGTCAAAAACTATTTTTAAATGATTTATTTTTATGAAAAACATAGGTGATGTTAAAAAGTTATCACCTGAAACTCCATCTGTATCGGTGGCCTAGTCCATGACTTCTTTTCTACAATCGTTGAAATCAACTCCACTTCTGCGCTCAAAGTTGCTTCTGTTTGTCCAGGAAATTTTCGTATCCTGCAAATGTATTATAACAAAGGCGCATGTTACAAACCACTACCTGTCATAAGGGTATGCAAAAATACAATATAACACACACACACTGGTTGGACACTCACTTCCACATCAAACAGTCCATAGAAGCATTGTACTTTGCTCGCCCTGATGTCACTTGTACACTTGTTTTTGTTGTTTGTTTGGGTACTGGAACCTTAATTACAACTCCAAGTGCAAACATTTTTGCGCCAACAGAATCCTACACAACAGTGCTGTCTGTTTGAATGATAAATCAACTTATCAACAGAAGTGTTGCAATATGCTAATATAAGATTTAAATATATATAAAAAAAGCAAGTATACTTCATTAGCTGGAATTCACCATCCTGTGGCACAAAGCTGACAGTTTTTTCTGAATAAAATCTGGTCAAGTTCACACACTGATGGAAGGTAACATCATCCAGCTCAATGGTTTTCCCACTGCATTAAATAGTAAGGTTTAAATGCAATCAAACTGAAATCAAAATGAAACATATAAAATTATTATATGTGAATTTAGAAATTACCTCTTAGTAGGGCGTGACTTATTTTCAGATTCTTTCTCCAGTCCGATTTTGTCATTTAATCCCAACTTCAAATCAGGCATTCCAGAAAGGAAACACTTCATAAGAATCTTGCCGTTACATCACAACGTAGTACACTACCTTTAAACATGATTATTATTTATTAATCAGGGAATTATATACTCAACATATACACATGGGAAACACAATTAACCTGTACCTTTTGAAGACATAAGAAGATTAACACTTTCCACAATATCCAAAAACACTTCATTCTTTTTATAAGCAAGACCTTCCCTACGGCACCTAACCGCACCAGTTACTTGTAAAGTAGCATTGGGAACAGGTTTATCTGAAGGCTGTTTACATTCATCAAAAAATGGAGCCACAAGTTAGAAAGAAATTAAATTCTACCAAGAAAAAATAACTATTTTTCTAAAAGTGATTGAAAAAGATAATAGGTAACATATAACCTTGGATGAGAATGGTGAGCGTAAACCTTCTTGAGTAATGTAAAGCTTTAATATTTCTGGTGAAAGATTTTGCGGATAACCAAAGTCCATAATCTCTGCAAAATAGACTTGCTAATATAGAGCTGAGTGAAACATGATATGGTACGAAAAACTAAAGAAACGTGATCTAAACAAAGCACCGCATACCATCTAATAACTCGTATATCAAAACAAAGTTGTTACGGATGGCATCCTCATCAAAAGCACCGCCAAAATACGATTTAAAAAGATTAACCGCCTTCATGAGAAGAAAAAATAGCTATATGACATTAATTTGAGGAGTTTCAAAATAAGATTAATGTTAGAATTAAGAGGTTAAAAGGTTCTAATTACCACAATCACAAGTCTTGTTCTTGCTTTGGTGAAACAAATATCAATTGAACAAAACCTTGAAAAATAAAAGAAATAATAGATTACCTCAACAACAAATTTGAAGGCACAGGATACATGGACCCGCGTCAGAATCGGTTGCAGAATGTTCGGTTGTAGGTCATAATGGACCTGCGTCTACGTGCCTTTTTTATTTTGCCGTACACAAAACATTAGCAAGTCGAGACTAAGTAACAGTTCATAATAGGTTACATTTGCCAAAAGCATGGTTTTTCACATGACGCGTTAATGCGGATTTTCCAAACTCAATATTTAAACCTTTCAAAAAAAAAAAAAAGAGAAGAATGTGTTTCTCTATAAAGACATTCTCAACCAACGCAACTACCAAAATTTATCTATATTGAAATTCAACAGCAATAAGTTACACAAAGATGTTAAATCCAAATCTCTTACATATATCCACAAAATCCAAAGTGACATCAAATATTCTATGGCACGTTGGACTGAATCATCGATTTCAAACACATCAAACAACCTCTTTGAGGCCTTATTGAACAAAGTCTGTTAAATTTTGTTATAACAAATAATTTGTTTCAAGTACTATTGCAACATTACAAAGAGAAATAAAGTCCTCTTTAGTTTCCCACCTAACACTATTGTATTCGTGAATGGTTCTATTGATGGTGAGCTAAACTTTGTTGTCCAATTTTTTTTTGACAAGGATTGAGAAAACCACTTGATATTAGCGATTTATATTGGTACAGTAGGAGCCATGCTAAAATTTAAATTCGTATTATAATTTATTAGTCAAACAGAAACAAAGCAACTTTGCATCTAGTTAACATATCTAAAAGGTCTTGATTTAAAATTTCGCTTTTATTTTTATAAGATACAATGAAACATAAGTAAGTGATAACTCCAGGTGTTGTAGATGAGGTTTCTAAGTTGATAGCAAATTAATTCAATACCAGAAGGACAAAGAACCTTTCAATCTTTCAAAATAAGAAGATATGAAGAACAGTATATACCATGACCATGGCAGAAAGCAACCTCCTTGCTGTACTGGTACATCTTTTTAAGTTGATACAACAACTTGTAGCCATAGTAGGTCAATAAGCAATCATCAAAAACAATAGTTTCAAGGATCAAATTCGTCATTATGTGATATATTAATGACGACTAATTAAATAATTAAATGATATAGATCAAGAAAGGGTGTAGAGCCTAACATTAGAAAAAAAAAACATGTAGGCGAACATAGAAAAAGATCATTCAAAATAAATAGTAATTATATTGGAACTTTATTTTTTTTTTTATTAAGAGACAAACTCACAGGAACCGCCTCACAATATTGTAATGGTGTGTAGGGGCGAAGCATAGCGAGGCGGAACCTGCTGATTCAGCCTCCAAGTTTTGCCACTAATGGTGTGTGTGTTGTATCTTATCTCAGCTGTTGGGAACTGACTTGGTTTGGTCCAAAATCAGAGGTACTGCTACCTGATTCCATCGGCCGGCGACGGAAGATGCACCTCACCTGATTGAAACTTCCACAGGATCGTCTAACCACCGCCTAGCATGCGGACTTTCGTTCATATAGCTAAAAGAAATATATGATTCATGAGACTTGAATTCAAATATCCTAATAACGATCTTTAAGATGGTTAGTGAGACCAAGTTGAACCATATGTAGGCGTTTGCTAAAGATTATCTCCGCAGTTTTCTAGATTGATACAATGGAACATCAAAGTTTAAGTAGTCTTTTTTATTTCCTTCAACAAAAACATAAATAAACTTAACTCCTTTTATAAGACCTCCATCTTGGCAGAATCAACGGTCATAGCAAACTATTCAGCATAATATTCATTCAATTAAAATGCAAGATTAGGTTGGTATTCACTTTTCACGTGTCTTATGGTAAACAATATGCATACATATGGTAGCAGAAGATGGATGTTACCAGGCCCGACATTAAAAGTATTCGGAATGTTAGTTGAACTGGCGTTCTTGATTTCTGCCGCTTATTACCGTTCTTGATTCCTTTTCATCCCCAAGCAAAACATTCAAAGTCTCATCAGTTTCTATCAGTTTGATGGTGGATTCATTTTCATCCCCAACCGCAACCTTCAAACTCGCATCAGTTTCCACCAATTGGTGGATTTATTTTCATCCCCAACCGAAACCTTCAAACTCGCATCAGTTTCCACCAATTTGATGGTGGATTCTTTTTCATCCCAACTGAAACCTTGAAACTCACATCGTTTTCTTTAATCCCATCACCAACGATCTTTTGGACTACACTCTGATCTTCAACACCAGTTACCATAGACTTCGGATTCTTTGTATCCTTCTTTCGGTAAACATATTTCACTTTAGCAGACATTTTTCCATTCAATTAAAAAAAAGCAAACATCTACAATCTAAATAGACTTTAAATCTGAAAGTAACATATTTAACCATACATCGAATATATAAATGAATAAACGTAAATCAAGACTTACATTTGGTAGGGTTTTCTGGTTCTTTAGAATACTTCATCTAAAATGATTATAAACAACAATAACTTAGCAAATTAATCGAGAAAAATCTGAAAGTAACATGTTTTATTGGGTGAAACTAACCATGGTTGCTGCTGTTGTTGAAGGTGAAGAAAAAAAAATAATAAAGCTACCTTAATCTGAAATGATTGTTAACATCGATTAAAAAGAAGAAATAGGGAAGAAAGCTTTGTAAGTGCCATATAATCGAACGATCGCATTAGGGTTCTTGGCTTGGAGAGGAAGATGTGAACGATTTTGGGATTAGGGTTATGTTCAGTGTTTTGTTTTTGGCTTTTATATTTTTATGATTTTTGATTTAAAAAAAAGAAAAATTTTATAAATTCTCACAATGGGGACACTTGGCATTAGTTGATTGGCTATGTAATTGGAGGATAAATGTGAGAGTGCCAAGTGTCCTCATGGACTTTGTTTTATTAGATGTATAGATACTCAAGGTTTGTTGACTTTATAGTATGATGAATCGAATAAACTTACTTACCTAGAATAGTTTTATTGAACTAGTAAAAGGACCCATGATTTGAGTGAGATTGTTAAATCAAACAAAAAATTAAGCGTATAAACGTTAAATACCCACGTACGTATGTTATGTAGCATTAACTCACAAAATGTAAACAAACTTTTAGGAAATAAAAAGGCATAAAAATATGTGGAGAGCATAGACTCCGAAATTATTACTAGTGTTGTATTGTAATATACTCGTTACTTTATTAAAAAGTACATTTGTAAATAACATACGTAAATAACATACGTATTTACAAATGCGTGGACGTTACGAGTGTGTCACCTGCTAGTGTTTGGTTAGGACGGTGGGAAACACGCATGCGCGGACTTTACAGGTGTGTCACCTTTAGCGGGATTCAGGGAGAGTGGGTTCGTGACGGGGCAAGCGGTACTTAGAGCAGAGTCGAACAAGGTGGCAAAGCACGCTAAAGCGTGCGAGGATAACCAACATGCTTTTGTCCCTTTGGCTTTAGACACTTTTGGCTCATTAGCACCGGAAGCGATCAGGTTTCTGACGAGAGTCCAGCGGGTGGTCCACAGCAACTTCTCGACTCCCCATGGGTGATGATTTGTTTTCTCTAGATTAGTGTTCTCTATCCAGAAAGGGTGGCGGCGCAGCTTGTTGCCCGCTGCCTGCTATTCTTATATAATTTGCCCCTTTTTATTAAAATGAAAATAATTTGTAAGGCAAAAAAAAAATTTGTAAATAATTTATTTCAATTCATTATTATGAAGTTAATATAAAATATTCTGTTAAAGGAAAATAATATTATTAACTTTGTAAATACATAATATTTATACTACATAATAAACAAAACTTATTTGTGTCACTTGTCAATATATTAAGAGTATGTTTGGCAATGAGCTTTTAAAATTTTTTAGGAGCTTCAAGTTTTTAGGAAAAAAACTTATACTTAATGAAAAGCTTTGTTTGTTTGAAATAGCTTGAAGCTTTTAGGCTAGGAGAAAAAGCTCTGTATTGAAAAACTAGTAGTACTAGCGTTTAAGAAAAAACTCCTACTAGCTACAAGCTTTTAATGAGTAAATAACACAAATACCAATTCTATTATAAAAATAAAATAAAAACCTTCCTTACAAACTTTTAATTATTCCTATTTTGGTCATTTTATTCATTTTATTAAAAGCTTTAGCAACTTTGCTAAACATCAAAATATATTTAAAAAGTTACAGCTACCAGCTTCCAGCTACAGCTACCAGTTAGTTTTGCCAAACATATCCTAATTCAACTTCAATTTTATTCATCCTTTCTTTTTTTTTTCTTTAAAAAAAATAAAAATCAATAAATGATATTGCGTAAAAGAAACAATCAGGTAATAATGTACATCCTTTTAATTACACATTTAATAAGATTCACAGTTCTTAAATAACTTGTGTCAACTCTCCAATTAATACATTAGTTGATCATATTAATTGCTCTATATTATTCTAATTTTAGTTTACCTTATATTGGTAATCAATTAAATATTGAATTTGACAAAATTTCAAATTTTAAATTTTACTTAATAATGGTATGAAATTACACATACTAATTATTCTGTTATTTATTTAATAAGATTCAAAATCCCTACATAAGTTGTGTCAATTCTCCAATTAATACATTAATTTATCCTATTAATTGTTTTATATTATGCTATTATTAGTTTAGCTTATATTGGTAATCAATTAAATATCGAATTTTGAATTTCAAATTAAAATTCAAAATATTTAAATTCGAATTAGACAAAAATTTAAATTTTGAATTTTGATTAATATTGGTAAGAAATTACACATACTAATTATCTCTTTATTTACACATTTAATAAGATTCAAAATCGCTACATAAGTTGTGTCAACTCTCCAATTAATACATTAATTTGTCCTATTAATTGCTCTATATTATGTTAATATTAATTTAATTTTTATTGGTAATCAATTAAATATTGAATTTTGAATTTCAAGTTAAAATTTGAAGTATTTACATTCGGATACACAAAATTTCAAATTTAAAATTTTGATTAATAATGGTAATAAATTAGACGTACTAATTATCTTTTTAATTACACATTTAATAAGATTCAAAGTCACTACATAAGTTGTGTCAACTTTCTAATTAATACATTAATTGATCATATTAATTGCTCTATATTATCATATTAAAACCACAAATCTCTAAACCAAAATCTCATACACCTACTATTTGAAAGTTTGTTGAAACAAACGAATCATTGCAACCAAACCCTGAAGAGAATTCTAATTGCTTGTGTTATGCTCACTTGACGGTCCTTCAGTACAAGTTGAAGGTATGCTATTATTTTCTTTCAAATCTTCAATGTTTCGTACATTTTTTGCTAGCTAATCTTTTTACCATTTAGGGTTTTTTTTTCTTTCCATAGTTTTTCTTTCAGTGTTATTTTTTTGTTTTCGTTTTCTTTTCATTTGTTGTTGAACTTCAGTAATTTGCACAATTTTTACATGTTTCGATAATACCCTTTTATCTAATATTTTGATAAATAATATTAATAAACACAAATTGCATAAATTGAAAGCAATGCACAAACACAACCTGCAACACAATTAGATATCACACTCTCATGCCCTCTTATACCTTTTCCCTACGAAGCATTGGGCTTCCTTTTGAGCCATTTTTATTTCCGTTACTCCTGTACCCTGAAATTTCATTATCTTTTATATCAATTATGAGCATGCCTAAAATATTGAAAACAAAAATAATAAAAGAAGTAGGCGCATAATAATAATAATGCTATAGCTCCAACAAAATGGGTCAGAAATGCTGGACTTAGATATGTTTAGAACTATATAATTTAAATAAGCCATTGGACATTTGTAAACTCTTAGGTGCTGTTTGTTTTTTAAGAGGTAAAGGGTCTGCAATCTGCAGACCACATCTGCAGACATCTGCAGGAGAAGAGGTGGACCAAAGGTCTGCAGTATGCAAGAAGAAGACTGTTTGTTTGTTAACGTCTGCAGGCTGCTGAAATTTAAAAAAAAAAAAACTGATTTTTTAAGCAAACAATATTTTTTCAACATTGAAATTTAAATAATACTCATACAACACTGAAATAATATTCATAAAACCGCAAATAACAATGTTTCAACTAATTTATTCCACATTTTGCAATAACTGCTCGGCAATTTCATCTCGTAACTGAGTCATATATTCCCGATCCGATGTAGTACCATGTGCTTCAACCTCGTCTTCAGCAGCATCAACGTGCACATGACTATTTCCTAACGACTAGGGCTGTTCAAAACGCTCGCAGCTCGCTCGGAATTTGTTCGCTCGATTTTCCGCTCAGTTGTAAACGAGCCGATCGGCTCGGTTCGGATTGTAAACGAGCCAAGCACGAGCAAAGGTCCGCTCGGTTCGGCTCGATATAATTTTTATTAATTTATCATATATATAATTATATATATAAACATTAATTATAATTATAATTATATTTATAGTTTTATACATGCCACTCTAGTGGGTTTCGCTCAATATATGCATATATACAATTATATTTATAGTTATTGGCCCAGTCAACCTAATGATAACTTAACACTTAGTTTAATTGTAAAACCCTAAGTCATGAAAAAACATGCTTGACTTTCTATTCCCATTAGTTATCCACCATCAATCATCTCCAGCTATCAACCTACGCCACAACTCAACATTCGTTCTCTATAATATGCTCATCACCTCACTGGCCTCAACTAGAACCTCATTCTCGAATGACCGAACCTCAGTCATCACTAGGCAGCGAGAATATTAAAGGAAACATCCAAAATTTATGGTTGTTCGAAAACACTCGTCGCTCGCTCGATGCTCGCTCGAAAAAAATATGCGCTCGAACAATGCTCGCTTGGTTTCCAGATCGATTGTAAACGAGCAGATCGGATCAGTTCGGTTTGTAAATTAGCCAAGCACGAGAAAAGGTCCGCTCAGTTCGGCTCGGCTCGTGAACAGCCTTACTAACGACACATTGGGTTGATCGTATTCAGTAAAGAACTCATTGCTCAAGCCTTCCTTCCTTGTAAAATTATGTAGCGCGAAACATGCAATGGTAATGTTCCTTTGTGTAACTAACGAAAATTGTGCTATCCTCTTCAATATAGGGAATCGGGCTTTCAACACACCAAAAGCACGCTCAATGACGTTTCGAAGTTTTGCATGTGCATGCTTAAATTTCTCTTTATTGGTCAACGCACGTCTACGACGAAAATCTCCAAGCCAATACCTCACATTACGATATGGAGCCATAAATCCTCGTATATGTGCATAGGCGACATCACAAAGATAATATTTATCTGCAAACAAATACAATTAATTAGGGTATGAAAATAATATAGAAATATTTAACAAACCATAAGCATACCTGGTGGTGGAAACGGGAAACATGTGGATCTGATAATGCTTCTGACAATATTCTAGCATCATGTGCTACCCCTTCCCAACCGGCAACAATTGTGACACCCGTCGAAATCACAGGTCATATCCGTACATTTAACTACACGTGAATACTTTGTGCATAGCATAGCATTCCATGTCATCTATTATGTCATAGTTGGATCATACAGGGTTCCGACGAGACAAATCCCGAGGCATACAATCTAACAGTAGACACACTAGCTAGTATAAGGCCTCAGTTAGTTAAATATGTCTTGCTAGACTATAGGAAATCCATGCAATTGAACAAGAATTCCCACTTATTACCCCGACAAGGACAAAATCAAACAATGTTCATGAACAAAAGAGGTTACCAACATGTATTTTAGTAAACTAGTACATGTACAAACAATACATCCACTTGTAACCTTGAACTTGATCCATCTAGACTTACATGAACATGAGGATCAAACAAATACACTAACACACGTACATGCATACCTACGGCCATACATACACATATGCATAACACAATCTCATCAAATCCAAGACCATTACCTTAAAGGGATCTAGTCCACCTTAGTTAACAAGACTTACACATGTTGACTTACTTAAACTACCTTGTTCTTTCCCTATGAACTATTTGCGGCTCACATATTCCCAAGGCAAAAAGGTGTGCATTGTTTTGGACATTATCTAACTAGTACAAGACACACTCACATCTCCATATATATATATATATATATATACACGACAACATAGACACACAACCATAGAGTGGAGAAGTGACAAAACTATCTATACACACACATATACAATTCGCATACATACACACACATGTCTATTCATTTCCTAGTCACCAAGCCTATCTAGTGATCCACCAATCTATGTTTAACACTAACATGGAATGAACTATTCACGTTTACACTTCCCATGTCCCTTGACCATCCAAAAATGTCCACCAACATACAAGAAATCGGCTAGCACCTTCCCTAGGCACACTACACTTGAATCAAGGTCAACATCTTGCACAAAGTAGGCACAACATAGAACAATTGAGATGGATTACTTTGTCAACCTTACCACAAATGATGTGCCCCTTCCCCATGCAATTCTCGGCCGAAAAACACCCCTACACAATCAAACAAAAACCAAGGTCAACACCTTTCCTTTACAAGAGCTCTAGGAGAATGCACACTTAGAAATCAAGAGGTTGACTATCCTTAATTGTAATCCAATGAGAACACACCCACCCTCACACCACTCGGGTATATATAGGATCCATAGAACCCATTTGGATCACACCACACCTTCACATAACTCATTAACACTTGAACCTACCTTTCCTTTCCTTTGTTACCATTCGGCCGAAGCCAAGGGACCCAAGAGGGTCTAGTTCGATCACTTTTCCTCATCAACTAGGAGTTCCAAGCCACATTCTAGCACCTAGGAGCTTAGTTGTGAGGAGATTGCTTATTTTTCTTATATATACTCGGCTATACACCAAGTTATAGCAACCGAACCCTTTCTTCTTGTTTATACACAATGCACGACCACGACAAGCTCACCTGAGACACACACTTGTACACGCCTTATAACTATGAGTTTCCAAAGTTTTATTAACTAAAACACTTAAATATCATAGCAAAAGTCCAATGTTTAGCTTATGTGAACACACACCTACATATATGCGATTGATACACTTAGAAACCCGTACATGGACACACGAGTACACACACACACATACGGATGCATGTATGCGTGCGTGTATAGGGCAAAGGCCGGCTCAAAACGCCTCAATTTTGTTTAGTTTTGTAACCTATGATAAGCTTTATCTTAAGAACATGTGTTAGAAACAATAAAAACATGTGTTAACAAGCTTAACACAAGAGTTTTCTTGAAAACATAAGGTATGCGAGTGTACACCAAGGCAAAACATCTAAACAAGTTGTTTACATACAAAATTAACCAAGAATGTGTCCATATGCCACCCTAGGCTTGCATAAATGTGACATACATAACACTTGGTAGCATTTAGTAAGACAAAGTACATGTTTGTGACAACCGTCACCCTCATCTTTATCAAGTTGTCAATTGCAGTCCTTCATGTATTTAATGTTTCTATTTTAGTCCCTGTAAGTTTCATCATTTTTAAAATTTATAAAATATCAAACTCAATGCTTATTTCGAAATGGATTTTTATAAAAATTTAAATTTTAATGTTCGTTAGATTTTTTTTAAAGTTAAACGTTTACAGTTTATTGTAATTTTTTGGGAAATGTCAGAATTTTTAAGTTTAAAGTTTATAAAGGAGTTTTATGAATTTAATTGCATTTACGCTAATTGGTTTTAGTATATAATCAATATACTTGATATTTCTTGAAGTTGCAATATAATAAAAAGGTTGAAACAAAATGTAATTATGGGATTTGAAATCCTATATGCTATACACTAAAATATTTCAATGCTCTTTATGTTTTATTAAATTAAATTAGATGAAATATAAATATGTGTTACAAATATTTAAAGATATTCAATTTGACTTTAAAAGGATGCTTTTGTTGTTGAAACATCACAATTTGCATTGACTAGTTATTCTTCTTCCATAACCTCCACCATTAAGATGACCATAAATTGGGAAATTAATATATGTTTACAAACCGATTTTATAAATCATTTGCTCATCCATTTTGCTTAAAAAAAAAGAGATGAAGTTATGTTCGATCTCACTCTGAAATCCCCAACTCTTGAACATTCTAAACCCACACAAAAGTCGTTGAAATCGTGAACATAAAACATTGATTCGTAGCTCAAAGTTTCGGTTTCTTCTTCTCTTTTTCGACTCTTATTCGGCATTGTAAGTAATTAATCGATATGCCGTTTTATTTAGTTTACTTCACTGATCATTAGCCCCATGTTTTTGGGATGTATTCATATCGAATAGATGATCTTAGGTTTCTAGCGTTATGGTTTATTGCTTAGGATATTTGGGGAAGAAGATGACTTGGGGTTAATATTTAAATAACTTTTACTTTGGCTTTAGTCAACAAAATTCTTTGTGTTGTAATGGTTGTGTGCTTGAGTTTACTTTGTAAAGACACGGGTTCGACCCTTAGGACCCCCCACGTTTTTCTTTCCATTTTTAATATTCCCTCAGAATTTATTTATGTTTGATATAAATATTTATAATGTACATAAATTTATAATATTTATAATAAATTCATTTTTATCCAAAAATTCTATAAATTTATATGTAGTGTCTTGAAACCATAAAAAACTTATCATGTTTTTATTTTCTGAAAAATATATTATTATCGTATTTTTTTAATTTAAATTGTTTTAATCATAATTAATTGATAAAAAAAATCATTTTTAATGATTTTAATCTCAAATTTTCTGGGAAATTATTTCTAAGTATGATAAACTGAAATAAAATTTATTTTCTCATAAAATAGTTATGTTGCTGTTTTTTTATAATTTTTAATCATTAAAAAACTATTTAATTTCATTAAATATGTTTTAAATACAAATAAAGTGAGAAAAATTATGGAAAATTTCTTTTCACTACTTTACATCAGAAAATAATCGTTTTTCATAAAAATATTATTTTTGGACCATGTTTTGTATTTTTAGTCTTATTTATGTTTAATTAGACATAATAAATCAATTATTTATTTATAATATTTAAAAGCTGATTTATGAATATTTTTCTTATAAAATAAAAAGATTCCTATGTCGAAAGTCAAAATTTTATTTGGTTGGATCATTTGAGTAACTTATAATTAATTGTGCAATAATTAATAATTATTGTAATTATAATTATAATTATAATTAAACCTATTCTTTATCTTAGTTATTCATAACATATTCTTCTTTAAATATTCAATTAAGTAGTATTTAAATTTTTCATATCATAATCATAGATTTTAATCATTTTATTTTGGCATACAAATAAAATATCAAATTGATTTTATCGCAAAAACTCTAATTCCCCAAATCGACTTAGCACACCCTAATGCCTTAGACCCTAGTTACTTTAGACTCTTAGACATTTCCTTATTAGTATTCATATACATTATAGGTTGAATTCCTCCGAATTCCCGTTACTTAGCTCGCGACCGCTTAAGTTGGAATTTGATCGCTTTCGCAAACTGTGACTATATCTTCCCCCTTTTTCATGTTTTACTCTTTTGGGGCTATTCATGTACACTATGACTAAATGTTATTCTTTTACTAAGTGCAATTCTCATGTGTGTTTGCTTTATGTTAAATTATGTGTCTATGACTTGTCAAAATCATTAACCATTGAGGGCTTGGCATTTCAATGAATAGTACTATGGTATATACCCCTTGTGACTCTGTTGAGAGACCTTGGTCATTGTCTTGTGATTCTTTATACTCAAAAAAGGTTTGATTCTTGATTCTTAGGGTTGATTTTGAACGGATATTACTTATTACATAATTGCAAACAGTATACAACACGTGAATTGCGAAACTCTTTTACTACTATATCTATTCAAACAGGGTATGCTCACCAATACATTTTGTATTAACAAAATTATTTTCGTGCATGTTTCAGGTTATCTATGAGATGACTTTTAAGCTTTTGGAATTTTTACTTAGATGTTGGGTTATTGTATTTCAGTTTTAGTTGTCACTTTAGAATTTTGTGTATTGTAATTTCTTTCAATGTAATAAACTATTCAATTCAATGTATTCAAATTTACACTTTAGTACCATGAGCTATTGAGCAATCGTCACTACGTGACACCTCGATGTTTCTGCCATCGGTTAGGGTGTTACAATGTTTTACCCAAAAATAGAATAAACATAGCCACGAGAACAAGAAAACAAACAATTATTGACACATACAGTGTGTGACACACGTGGATAGTGGTACAAAAGCCCCTAGTCCATGGGTGTTACAGTCGGGTGAACAAATGCATGGTAGTTAGAGCCAAACATAGACGTAAGTTGCTTTTAAATGCATTTTATGGTTCCTAGAACAGACACACCGCATCAGATTCAGTTCAGTCTAGTATCCAAACACCAAGTGAGTATTCACGACCCCTTTTTACAGTTTTTACATTTTTTCGGGGGAAAAACATGCGTACAGTTTTCAGTTACAATACATGACTATTATGTGAACATGAGACATCAAGGTTTAGGATCCATTAAGCCCTCGTGTCATACATCATGCCATAACCATTAGCTATGGACTTAGCCATGAAACACCGAGATAGATCTATTGGGTTGACACCCCCACTATGGTCAGTCGCTCTGACCGGATGACAGATATCAAAAGAGTGCTTGTATTTCACATTTTTCATTGTCTTTAGTGTACAATGGGCGAGGCACAACATGTCAAGGTCTGGTTATGGGCTCATGTCAGATCACATATTGATTATTGCCTAGCTAGGCAACGATTTAGTCGGTTTTGGATTACATGTCCATCATATAGAAAACCCGTGAACTCACCAACTTTATGTTGACCCATATATTTTACATGCATGTTTTTCAGGAAACTAGCATGGACAATGGAACTTGCAGGGGTCGCGTGCGAGCATTTGTGGGATACCTTCTTTTGGACCGTTGTGTTGTCATAATAATTTTAGACATTTATATACAATGGTTTTAGTATTAAACAATTAACTAATGTTGAACGGATTTGGTTGCTTAATGAAAGTTCCCGCTTTGTTTTAATTAATGCTCGTGTGACCTTTTATGCTTGGAAATATTTCGAAGTCACACCTCGCGTTTCCGCCTTGGCGGGGTGTGACAACAATGAACGTAAAAATCATGTTGAAGTCACAAATTGCTAATACGTTTTGATAACAATCTCTTTTCCTTGTCCTCTATATAAATCTTGTTTACTAGTAGGGACAACAACATGTATCAAAGTTCCATCCAATGCACCAACCGCACCTTTAAAAACCCGTCGTAGCCTCTTGTTATGTCCCGGAATACTTGGATTCGGATCGAAAGAAGTTGGTACTATCATATCTTTGGCGAAAAGCATCATTTTATCCAATACTTCATAAAAAAAATTATGAATTGTTTGCTTTAAGTGTTGAAATCTACGCTTGATAACCACGTAGCGTTGATTACACCCAACTTATGTATTTGGCCCTAAGATTCTCATAAGCAATTTTCATTTGCTTCTGGGTCAACTCAAGGCCAAACTTTTCCTTAAGCGTTCTTCCTAACTTATTCCATGACTCCTTATGCATACTCAAGCCTTTTCTACCTAATGTGCGTATTTCTTAAATGCAAGTCTCTAACAAACATTTTAGTTGCTCATTTGACCATTGTTGTTTTTCTCCCATTTCTATTAACATAAAATGCATCAAGTATCAACAAGTATATTATACAAGAATACATATCAACAACTAATATAGGCTATGAACTATATATATCAACAACTAATATCAACAATAATACCCGTGATCCAAGTATACATTCAACAACTAATATAGGATAACAAGTATACATATCAACAACTAAGATTAACAATAATACCCATCATCCAACTATACATGTCAACAAGTAAAAAAAAATACATCATCCAACTATACATATCAACAACTAATATCAACAATAATACCCATAATCAAACTATACATATCAACAAGTAAAACACATAAACAAGTAAAAAAAAATACATCATTCAAACAAGACATATCAACAACTAAAAAAATACATCATTCAAACTATACATATCAACAACATTCAAACATATCTGTAAATTGAAGCATAATAGCAAAAAGTAAAAAAAAAAACAATAATACATCTAAAAAAAGAGACCTAACCTGATTTTCAAAAAGAACAAGCCTGATATAAAAAAATACAATATAAATATCAAAAAAGAAAAAAAAAACCCAAACCTGACATATCTGAAGACGGGCTGAGGGAAGAAGGAACAGCGAGGACGCAGAGGAGGAGGGACACGGAGGAGGACTGAGGGGTGACGTGTGGGGGAAGAGGGAGGAGGGAGGAGGAGAAAGGCGGTGAAGGGACTCGTGGGGGTGTAGGAGAGGAGATGAGGGGTGAAGGAGCTAGGGTTTGTGTGAAGGAGAGAAGATGAGGGGTGAAGGAGAGGAGATGAGAGATCTGTGTTTTGAGAGAAGTGAGAAGAGGTGGAGAGGAGTTTTGAAAATGTCTTCCCCAAGAAGAGCAAGGACAGATGTTTTTTAAGCCAATGTCTTCCAAAAAACAAACAGTCTGTTACACCTCAATGTCTGCCCGGGTCTGCACGGAGTAGACAAAAGAGGTTAGGAAGTGCTTCTGTAAAAAAACAAAAACCACCTTAGTATGATGTATTCATTTTTCATATATTTTAAAAGGAATTTAGATATATTTCAGAGCCCGATAATTGGTTAAGTATCACTAGAAATAGTCGATTGATTTCACATTCATTTCACTAATCTTCTATTTTCAAGCAACTTCTTACTTATCTTTTGTTTTGACAATTACAAATATAACCGCTCTTACTCCACATCATTCAAAAGTATATATGGAATAATATAATTCAAATTCAATTTTATTGTAGTAAAAGATTGTTGTTTGACTATTTTATCTAGGGCTGTTCAAATCGCTCGCTGCTCGTGGATCGCTCGTCGCTCGTTCGGAAAATGCTCGCTCGATCTCCCACTCGGTTGTGTATGAGCCGATCGGCTCGGCTCGGTTTGTAAATGAGCCAAGCACGAGCAAAGGTATGCTCGGCTCAGTTCGGCTCGAATAAATTTTTATTTATTTAATAATAAATATACATACAATTTACAGATAAATTTATGGCTTTATATATAAGATTCTATTAGATTTGACTTAGTATATGCAAACAAAATATAACTAGCCCACTTAACTCAATAAAAAAAATTAACACTAGATTTAATAATAAAACAATAAGTCATGAGGTGACAGTTTTGACTTCTTCATGTTATTAGTCGTCCATCACTAATTGTTGTTTGATATCACACTTACGTCACAATGCAACAACTATTCTCTGACGTATGCTCATCACCTCACCAGCCTCAATCTAAGCCTCATCATTGAACACTGGGATCTCAATATTAGAGTTATCATCGGACATTTCGACCTTAGTTGTCACCCGACAATGAAAACATCAAAGGAAACATCCCAATTTTATGATCGTCCATATTATTATCCGCTCGATTCTCGCTCGGCGCTCGCTCGGAAAATTTGCGCTCGAAGAATGCTCATTCGGTTTTCGGCTCGATTGTAAACGAGCCGCTCCGCTTGGTTTGGTTTGTAAACGAGCCAAGCACGAGAAAAACTCCGCTCGGATCGGCTCGGCTCGTGAACATCCCTAATTTTATTTTTATCATTGTTGCCATTTGTAATCATTTTTATTTTTTATGAGAACTAATTATTCCAACAATGTTATTATAACAAACTTCAATTGAAATACAATTATTTTATTTTGTTTGCCACATATATAAACATGGTTGTCTAAGAGCATTCACATTTGGTTCATCAAATCCCCTTCATCAAATTACACTAAAAATCACTACTTCATTTCTAAATCTTCTCTCTCCTAATTAAAATAATAATGCTTTTTCATACTTTTATTATTATATTTTTCTCTTTTCACTCACAATCACTTACAAAAGTATTAAAATATTTATAGGGGTGAACAGTGTCCCTCCAAATATAAGGGTGAACACTGTTTCCACCAAATATTTTCTCTCCTCCACTCATAACCACTTACACCCACCCATTTTAACTTGAGGGAAATAATCACATACATTTTGTGGACCAAATGTGAATGCTCTAACATTTCATCTTACATAGAATTTGCCTCTTTTTAGCTGAAATGAGACGAAAAACATTATCTAATGTTTTAAATGGTAATTGTTTGGTTTTATTTACAATGTGTTTCTATTTCTATTATTTGTGTTATTTCTTCTAACTAGTAGATTATTTTATTTTTAAGGTTATGAAGAACAACCACCATTATCTAATTTTATGTCCAACTTTACATGACCAACTTTATGTCGCACTGTTAAAAGTTAAGAGCAGGATATGGGTGAAAGTACTTATACTAGATAGTGATGGGAATGTCAAAACTAAAACAAATAATGTGATGCATAAAGAAATATTTAGTGATATTTAAATAACATGTGTATTGATTACTTCCTTTTAAATTTTAATGAAATATTTGTACTATATTTTTAGGGGTAACTTTGCTAAATGGTAATCTAGGTTTTGGAGTGTTCTAATCAAGTCACTCATAAAAAAATTGTTCCAATTAGGTAACTAAAGTTATTTTAGTGTTCTAATCATAGACAATTTACCCATTAAGAAGATCATTGTAACGCCCCAAAAATCCATTTTGCTTAAGTTCGCCATTAGGCGCGATTAGCAAAATAATAAAACGGAAAATAGAGCATAAGAATGAGTGTTATGTTCTAATTTGGGAATAAACTAATAAATGCTATCGTTTGTATAAGTGGGCAAATAATAATAGAAACTAACTTAGTTAGTTAAGTTTCTTAAAAGGGGACATTGGGGGATATTTGAAGGGTCATTCATGTAAATAAGTGGGTTAATAACAAGTTCAAGAAAACACCCCCATGGCATAAACGAATTCAGCTAAGGGGAGGTCTTCTCAAGACCAAACAAAGCCCTAAATACCACAATTGATGCAAGATGCAAAGGGTTTTTGAGGGTAAACTTGATGGGTTGCAAAGTTAGAGTTTTCTACAAGTTTTGGAGCTTTGGTAAGAACCCTAACCCTCATTTGGTATGAATTTCGAACCCTACATGTGGGTTTTGAGCAAAACATGTTAAATTCGTATTATTGCTTGATTGTAAATGATATTGATCATCTCTAATGGTTTAGAGATGAGCTAATCACTAGAGGTCGCTTGTTTGCAAAAGATGATGATATTGGGTTTTTATTAGAACCTTGATGTTGCTAAATTAGTTGTAAATCCATGTAATTGTAGGAATAATGTGTAGTTGATGATATGCATGTGAAAAATTGGTCATGATTGAAGGTGATTATGCGTTTTGGTGGAATGCGTGTATTAGGAGCTTGTACGTTGAGCTTAGAAGGTTGTACGCACACCATGTGTTTGATGCAATGTCTAGATGAGTATGATGTATGAATTTGTATGAAAGTCATGACAAATGCGAAGTAAGGTGATAGTAGATATACTTGATAGTAGGTTAACATGAAGATTGTGTCTTAGAAAGTATTCATGTGAGAATCTAGTTGATTGTATGATTTCCTAAGAAGTGTGCATTAGTAGTGTGTACACTATGCTTAATTGGTATGATGAATGATCTTGTATGTTTAGTGAGATATGAATATGTTGCTTATGGTGAAATTCACATGACCTAGTATGTTGATATACACACATATGTTTGTAAAAAGGAAGTTGTATTGTTGAAAGTTGACTTTCTGGAAAGTCAACTGATGTGGGAATAATGTGGTATGTTTTCTAGCATGATTGTGAGATTTAGGATTTCGCGGGAGACATGTTAGCTTGGTTATGTGACACATACGTTGTTGAGTCTTATTGCTTGAAATGACGAATCAAAAAGAGTGGGAAGCTATGTTGTATGCATGTTAGAAATTGACCTATGCAAGTCAATGTGGTATATGAGTTGGATATGAGTAGTTTATGAATGAACATGCATGCTAACAATGATGTGAACTTGATGACATGGAAGGATAGGAAAGATGGACTCAAGCATGGGAAGCTAATGGGTCGAGAAGAGGCAAGTAAACAAGCATGATCACTCGGAGGACATAAGGTAAGTGGTTCTTATTCCACTTAGGATAATGAATCTTAACATGTATATGTGTTTGTAAGTAGTATGAGGACCGTGAGATGATGGAACGTAAATAACGAGGTTAAGGCTTGAATTGGAGTTTATAATGGAATAAACGTGGCTTCGAATGGATCGGCGTGGATGGGTCTAGAAGGGGTGGAAAGGAGAAACCAAATGGGAATGTGCAGAGTTTTTCCCCACCGTAGGGCAGAGGGGATACCACCGTTGGGTTTTGTGGTCCACCGTAACCTTACGGTGGCCACCGTAAGGTTACGGTGGGACCTGGAAATTTATATTTTTTTTTAGTTTATTCTATCGTATGTTGATGTTTCGCTTACGTACGCGACTCGTAATAGCGTTTAACGCATCAATTAATATTGTTGGACCTCGTGTAAGGCTATGTAAGGGTGTAGCATGTAATACTAATATTAGTTTTGTAATATGATCATAGTACGGAATGATACAAGTGCGTGTAGTTTAATTGATACGTTGCTCGATGGTATCAAATACGATAAGTAGATTGTCATGATTAAGTAGATTGAGAATGTGCTGTACATATGGGTACACATGCTCGGGTTTGAGAGAGAGTTTCATGCATGTAAGGGTTGGTAATTATGAGTAGATTGAGTATAGGGCTGGAACGTCATATTTGTCGTAGAGATTAGCGAAGAAAGAGTAACATGACGGGTCAAGTAAGTTATATGAAGGACTTGTATGATTGTATGTATGGTGGTATTATATGAAGGAGTTGTATGCTTGTATGTATTGTAGAATCATACAAAGGAAGCGTATGCTTGTATGTACTGTAGAATTATATGAAGGAAGTGTATGCGTGTATGTATTGTGAAATTATATGGAGGGGAAGTGTATGTTGGACGCATTGTGGGGTTATTAACCTTTGTTATGTGAATGATAGGAAACGTGGGTATGTACGTATGATTGCAGGAGACGTGGAGGTTCGGATCGGGGTAACCCACCCGAACTCGAAGGAAGGCTGTTGAACAGGATCACAGAGTATTGTTGGATGTTACTTCCGCGTCATGAGTAGATTACATGAGGTTACCTATTGAACTAACGAAATGGTTTTGTGGTGAATCCAGGATGTCTTGTCTATCTTGAGAAGTAAGGAAAGGATGGAGATCGAGCGAGGAGGCGGATTGTACGTGGTCACGGTCACATAATCAAATGGAGAGGAGTCACGTAGAATGTATTAAGAAATATTTTAAGATGTAACACCAAAAAAATACATATTAGAATCGGTTTCTAAACGTTCAAGGTTGTTATTAAAGAAAAGAATTTTTCGGTTGGCTTTTCCGCTGCAAGTTTCTGTAAATTGGTTTAGGACCTTACAAGTTGGTATCAGAGCCCTGGTTTGAGTGAAATCTTGTACAAGGAAGTAAGTACTTGAACTCAAACTTGTGTGCTTCTGAATGCAGTGACCCGTACAATCCAAGGCTCGATCAAGGCCCAAAGGTAGAATTTAATATTAACTCACATGACATGTTAAAAGCTAATTGTGGTGTTTATGTTAAGGTGAACTTTTGTGGATAATGAAGAGGTCTCAAGGACACGATTCAAGATAGATCGCGGAAATTGTGGATAAGATGGAATAATCCCAGGTACGCGATAATTAACTATTGGTACCGGTGGGAGGAAAATCCTCAGGGATGGTAAAACATAGAAGGAAAAATAACCGTGTTGTTTAGGGGGGAATTGAAATGTGGCACGAAGCTGAAAACCAGTCCCCATGCATAAGGTAATGATTACATGAAGGCACGTGGATAGCATGTGGACTGTACACCTGGCCAGTGCACAAGAAACATGCGATACACGTGAAACCATGAGAATCATTACAGGTATGCCTGGTGGAATTGGAAAGTAAGTGGTCGTGTGGGTGAATAGTTGGAATGAAAGGTTTGAGTCCGTAGACAAGTACGGATCAAATTAAAATGGTAGAATGACCATGATGGGTCAAAATGGTGGAAATACCCTTATGGGTTAAATGGTAGAATGACCATGATGGGTCAAAATGGTGGAAATACCCTTATGGGTTAAATGGTAGAATGACCATGATGGGTCAAAATGGTGGAAATACCCTTATGGGTTAAATGGTAGAATGACCATGATGGGTCAAAATGGTGGAAATACCCTTATGGGTTAAAATGGTAGAATGACCATGATGGGTCAAAATGGTGGAAATACCCTTATGGTTAAAATGGTAGAATGACCATGATGGGTCAAAATGGTAGAACTACCCTTATGGGTCAAAATTGTAGAAGTACACTTGTGGGTCAAAATGGATGGAAAGACCTTAGCGGGTCATAAGGGTTGGGAGGACCTTAACGGTTCATAGGGTGGAAATCATGTATGACAGGTAGGAGAACCTTAATGGGGCAAGGTTGGAAGGACCTTGATGTGTAAGGATGGGTAAAAATATACGGTAGTTAACGATAGAAACAGATTGTAAAGGAAAGGTGTATATAATTAGACATTCTAATTGAAACAAATTTTGTATGGACTATTGAAAGTCAGTTGTTATGAATGAGAAAGGTATGCACAACCAATGGTTTTGTTGATACGAATGGTCGAATTTGTGAATATAATGCAATCCACAGGATAGGTGATATGATGTTGACAAGTTGGAACTCATGATGAATGAGCTAAAGCAAGCTAAGTATGGCATGGACTTGAGAAGAAGCAAGCTAAGTCAACACGTAGTTGGATGGATAACGTTGTAAAAAGGAAGGTTAGTAAACTTAGATATTTCGTGATTGTTAAATAGAAATTTATATAGGTTGAAATGTACCCACGTATGAATGAGGGAAAGTTCAAACACGATGTAGTTGGAAAGTTGACTCTTAAAGGTCAAAAGATGAATGAATATTTGTTAGACTTGGTGTTGCTCAGTAACGGACATACGCGTTACAGTAAGTGGTGCATATAGTAGATGTACCGATTCAGTAGTGCCTAGGTAATTATGCCTAACTCTCAAGTTAAGTGAGAGTGAATGAGGAATGAAATGGTATGTATGTTGCGAAAGAGATAACTATGATCTTAGGACTTGGGATATACGCAGGTATATAGTCTAACTAATTACATGATTGAAGTAATTAAAAAGGAATTTATAATAGTGGAATACTGAAGTAAGATAAGGATGAATACTAATTGTGAATGATGCAATAATAAAAGATCAGTAGGGTTGATGAGGTGAAAGATGGCAATGATAGTTCGGTATGTTTGATACTGCATGAAGGCTTGTTGTTAATGTTAGGAAGCGTGGACATATAATTGTGTCTATTCACGGTTAAAGTTGTAGTATAGTCTATAATGCAGACTTGCGATGCGGCATGAAACTTTCAATGAAGCGTTAGAGTAAATAAGTACGTAGGGAATGCCTAGTAGGGTAGTAATGAAAGAGGTTTCGGGACGAAACCTTCTTTAAGGGGGGTAGACTTGTAACGCCCCAAAAATTCATTTTGCTTAAGTTCGCCATTAGGCGCGATTAGCAAAATAATAAAACGGAAAATAGAGCATAAGAATGAGTGTTATGTTCTAATATGGGAATAAACTAATAAATGCTATCGTTTGTATAAGTGGGCAAATAATAATAGAAACTAACTTAGTTAGTTAAGTTTCTTAAAAGGGGACATTGGGGGATATTTGAAGGGTCATTCATGTAAATAAGTGGGTTAATAACAAGTTCAAGAAAACACCCCCATGGCACAAACGAATTCAGCCAAGGGGAGGTCTTCTCAAGACCAAACACAGCCCTAAATACCACAATTGATGCAAGATGCAAAGGGGTTTTTGAGGGTAAACTTGATGGGTTGCAAAGTTAGAGTTTTCTACAAGTTTTGGAGCTTTGGTAAGAACCTTAACCCTCATTTGGTATGAATTTCGAACCCTACATGTGGGTTTTGAGCAAAACATGTTAAATTCGTATTATTGCTTGATTGTAAATGATATTGATCATCTCTAATGGTTTAGAGATGAGCTAATCACTAGAGGTTGCTTGTTTGCAAAAGATGATGATATTGGGTTTTTATTAGAACCTTGATGTTGCTAAATTAGTTGTAAATCCATGTAATTGTAGGAATAATGTGTAGTTGATGATATGCATGTGAAAAATTGGTCATGATTGAAGGTGATTATGCGTTTTGGTGGAATGCGTGTATTAGGAGCTTGTACGTTGAGCTTAGAAGGTTGTACGCACACCATGTGTTTGATGCAATGTCTAGATGAGTATGATGTATGAATTTGTATGCAAGTCATGACAAATGCGAAGTAAGGTGATAGTAGATATACTTGATAGTAGGTTAACATGAAGATTGTGTCTTAGAAAGTATTCATGTGAGAATCTAGTTGATTGTATGATTTCCTAAGAAGTGTGCATTAGTAGTGTGTACACTATGCTTAATTGGTATGATGAATGATCTTGTATGTTAGTGAGATATGAATATGTTGCTTATGGTGAAATTCACATGACCTAGTATGTTGATATACACACATATGTTTGTAAAAAGGAAGTTGTATTGTTGAAAGTTGACTTTCTGGAAAGTCAACTGATGTGGGAATAATGTGGTATGTTTTCTAGCATGATTGTGAGATTTAGGATTTCGCGGGAGACATGTTAGCTTGGTTATGTGACACATACGTTGTTGAGTCTAATTGCTTGAAATGACAAATCAAAAAGAGTGGGAAGCTATGTTGTATGCATGTTAGAAATTGACCTATGCAAGTCAATGTGGTATATGAGTTGGATATGAGTAGTTTATGAATGAACATGTATGCTAACAATGATGTGAACTTGATGACATGGAAGGATAGGAAAGATGGACTCAAGCATGGGAAGCTAATGGGTCGAGAAGAGGCAAGTAAACAAGCATGATCACTCGGAGGACATAAGGTAAGTGGTTCTTATTCCACTTAGGATAACGAATCTTAACATATATATGTGTTTGTAAGTAGTATGAGGACCGTGAGATGATGGAACGTAAATAACGAGGTTAAGGCTTGAATTGGAGTTTATAATGGAATAAACGTGGCTTCGAATGGATCGGCGTGGATGGGTCTAGAAGGTGTGGAAAGGATGGAGATCGAGCGAGGAGGCGGATTGTACGTGGTCACGGTCACATAATCAAATGGAGAGGAGTCACGTAGAATGTATTAAGAAATATTTTAAGATGTAAGACCAAAAAAATACATATTAGAATCGGTTTCTAAACGTTCAAGGTTGTTATTAAAGAAAAGAATTTTTCGGTTGGCTTTTCCGCTGCAAGTTTTTGTAAATTGGTTTAGGACCTTACAATCATCAATCCATATGACTTTTATTTGGTTATTTTTTTAAATGTTGACTTGGATTATCACTAACAACATGGATTAAAAAATTGAAAAATAAAATTTTAAAATTATGAAAAAATATGAAAATTACTAAAAAATTATGATTTTTTTAAATAATTATAAAAAAGTAAAAACTAACAAAAAATTTAAAAAAAATGCGAACTTTTTTAAAAATTTCAAAAAAATAAAAAAATAACAATATAAACATTTTTAAAATTTTCGCAATTTTTTTAAATATTCACAATGTTTATAAAACATTTTTTCCCAATTAGATACGTCAACTTTACTTTGATGTTCTAATCAGGTCACTGAAGTTTAATTTTATGTTCTAATCATAGATATTATACCTGCTATTAAGGTGTAACACCCCAACCGATGGCGGAATCATCGAGGTATCACGTAGTGACGATTGTTCAAAAGCACATGGTACTAAAATGTAAATATATTATTGAATAATTTAAATTGTCTTACATGGATGAAATGGGAAAAATACAAAAGTCTGAACAAAACAGGAAATTTGAAATAAATTATTAAAAGCAAGCACTAAAATCCAATGCTATGGAACTAAATTGTGAATTTTGGTTCTATTAAAATACGAGAGTTAAAAATGAAAATTTTGAAATAGTTGAGAAACCAATTATGCACATTTATGAAAAGTGAAGGGTGCAGGTTGTCACAGTCTCCCCTACTTTAGAAAATTTCGTCCCGAAATTACTTTCAAGTGAGGGTTTTTATGAAACAAAAGACATTTGTAAAAAGGAAAGTAGATTTTAAGAAATGCATCAGCCATGATTTGACAAAGTTTGAAGTAGTTGTTTAATACCCAAAATAAGAGTTTGAAAATCCTTAAAGTTTGACTTAAGGTTAGAGAATTAAGAGTTTATAATGAGCGAGGTTTGGGAAAAGTATGTAACTGGTGAGGACAGGGCAGTGTTATAGTAGTTTCCCTTACTTTAGAGAAGTTTCAGACCGAATTTTTTAAGGACATGCAACAGGATTTCGACTAACAGAGAGTGTAAAAGTATACAAAGTTTGTGTTTTCTGTGTGGATGGTCCGGAGAAAGACTTTAGAAAGTCGAATTGAAGCTCGTGTAAGAACATTCTTATCGAAAATGCTAGCTATTAGTCAACGATCTAATAAAGAGATAGTAATGGGTAGGTTCTTGGTCAGACTCCTAGTCCACTCCCGCAGTATCGCTCGTGCTTATATATAGGGTGTACCGCAGCTAACCCACCACACTACTGATACTTTGGACTTGTACTGATTGTCTACCAATAGCCTAAGTAGAATCACACACCACCCCCATGTACCTGTAAATCCATGATTGCGTTCCGGACCGTAATCATCGATTTACCTTACACTAGGGTGCTATGCTTTTCCATAACACTAACATAAGTAATACAATAAACAATGCGTGCAACCAAAATGTGTTAAGTAGTTGATACTGCTCAAGTATAAGATGCGGTTAGAAGTTCTTCCCCTTTCAGGTTCACCCTTTAACCGTAATGAGATTAATGTGTAAGTATAAGACATGATTAGGGGTTCTTCACCTTTCGGGTTCACCGTTAACTGGTAAATTTCTGTTCACATCATTGGGCTCTAAACAACCATATTGATAAACTCTAAGGATTACACCGTTTCCCCTCGGGTTAGAGGAATACTCTAAACCGAGTCGTACATGGGAACTGGCTTAGATCTCATACGAGCTATCAATTAGTATGTTCGTTGGCCATGATGATGAACAAAATAATGTAAAGTATTACAGGGTTTTGCTCACAAAAAAAAAATATGCATACCAAATATGCGTTCATGTAAGTATATAAGTATAGCATAAAATTTCGATTGAAAGAATAGCATAACGTAAATCGAGTAAATCGCACAATTTGCACAAAATGAAAGTAAACGAGTTAAATTAATGCTCAAAATTAGTGTTGTAAGAATAACTACTAATAACTAGTGCGAGAATACTTGCGAATAACGCGTGAAAATAGCTACCAACAAAAGAATAATACAAAAATAATAAGATAATGTACGAACGTAACTATAAATAGAATGGTGTAAAAAAATAATGAAATTTACTGTAAATGAAAGTGCGCAGAACAGACGTATAGTCTACTGGTATGAGGATAACTTTTTGAAAACCGAAGAGTGTTTTAAGTTCAAAACAGGTTCACTTGAAAAGATTTCGTAGGTACACATTTTCATGTGTTTACGAGAAGTCGAGTTTGAAAAATGTTATAAGGTATATTATTAGTTGCAAATTCCTCCCGAATACATATATTGGATACGTTATATGGAAACATGCAGATTTACATTTGATTTGTAAAATATGCAACGCAAGTTTATAAAATGCAAGATGAAACCATTTCATGAAGTGTGTGTAAATCTAATGTGTTTCGAAAGACCAAGATTTAAAATGCTGTGAAGGTTGTGAATGATCCCAGATGCCTTGACGAATTTTGGAAAATAAAATTTTCTGTATTTAAACATTTCTTTAACTTGTGGGTTGAAAAGTCGGAATTTTTAATTGTTATGAAATGTTGAGAAAATCGAAGTGTTACCCGTTAAGACTGGGTAAACTTGAAACCTTTTAAATTTTCAAACTTTTACGAAATTTATACATTGAAAGATCATTTATTTGCATGATCGTTAAGGCATCTCTTTGGGCTCATAGCGGGCTATTTGTTTCAAGGCACAAGGTGTATGAAAAGTATGTTCTAATTTGGCGAATAGGCTTTGTGAAAAGACTTATAGAATAAGTTGTCAAATTAATCGTTTTAGAGAGTAGTGTACTAGTGCGTATCGTGTAGGTAGGCATTTATGTATGAGTTTACTCTGACTAAGAAGTTCTAACTAATGGTAGTTGGCTATGGCTTAGGAGACTGGGTGTAGCAATATTAGTATTAGGTCTATGAGGATGTACTGTGACTTCGATCAAGTAAGTTTGTAAACATGAAGGTATAAAATAGGTTGAAATAATAAGTTTGGAAAAACCATGTTCATTTTTAATTTTATGATGACGCAACATTCCTAAAATCAGGATGTGATCAAAGTTAAACACAGAGTTTAAAACTTAAGTCGTGGGTAAAATTGTTTTAACGCAAAACGAGTAATACCTTATAGTGTAAGGATCATGAGCATAAGTGAAATAGTGTAAGCTTTAATGCGATAATATATCGAACAAAAGTTTTAGTAATGATGATAAGGGATTCAAAAGCGAATGATCAATGAATAATGGCATATGAAACATCAAGTGATTAAATGGAATCTTCAAATGATAAACAAACATAAATATCAATGATATAAAACATTGGAATTTTTTCTATAGAAAACTTTGACCAACTCAAGTATTTGAAATTTCCTAGTGACTTGTGGGGGCGTACTTTAGCCTATAAGTGAATGCTCATCCCAAGAGTTCCTAGGTAGGTATACGGGTCCCTCATCTGATTGGGATTTATACGAAATACCAGGCCTAGACAGAAAACTCAGGATACAGGCGCTCACCTTTCCAAATTGCACGTGCCCCATCAATAGTGAATTCCAAAACTTTAGCGAGATTAAAAGCGAGATGCAAAAATAGATCCTTGAGATTTGGATTTCACTCCTAACTCAAAGATGTATTTCAAAATTGAAAACGAGTGTGGAATGAAACCAATCACTAAGTTAAGGATATCACTCCCAGCTTAGTGGTTAAGTTCCTTTTTGAAATAAATACTCTTTGAGGTGTGGATGTCACTCCTATCTCAAAGATATATTCCTAAGATAAATAACATATAGATGAGTGAAACTAATCACCAAGGTATGGATGTCACTCCTAACTTGGTGATATCGTTTCTTTTGTGAATTACGAGTATCTTCTTCATTAAACAACACACCGAAAGAATAACGAGAAAGAATCATAGCGAAAATATCTTGAAAGAAAATAATAGGATAAAGAGAAATAAACACGAGAGGACTCGTGAATGTAAGCTTGGTTATAGACTAGGCTAAAAGGCATTCTAATAACCTAATTCCCTATAACCTTGGCTCTGATACCAATCTGTAACACCCCAACCGATGGCGGAATCATCGAGGTATCACGTAGTGACGATTGTTCAAAAGCACATGGTACTAAAATATAAATATATTATTGAATAATTTAAATTGTCTTACATGGATGAAATGGGAAAAATACAAAAGTCTGAACAAAACAGGAAATTTGAAATAAATTATTAAAAGCAAGCACTAAAATCCAATGCTATGGAACTAAGATCAAACTGCACCTGAAACATGTACAAAATAGGTTTTGTCAACATAAGAAATGTTGGTGAGCATTCCTAGATTTAATACATATAGTAAGTTGGAAAAAAAATGGTATACAATTCAAATGCAAAGCTACGGTGCAATTATGTAAACTATGTATCATACAAATGAGCGAAATCAATCCTGTGACTGTATAATGTACTAAATGAACGGCGGTGTACTTATCCAAATAATTGGACAATAACTTAACAATGACCATGGATTCTCTGATGAAAAGGGGAGAATCAACCTAGGCGGGTTGTGAATCCAATAGCGCTATCCAATGTTAAGGTCGGCTTGTACATGGCTAATGATTTCACTAAGTACAAATGTATTCTACATGTAATGTCTAAGCATAAAGCACGTTTGTAAGCAAATGCACATAGTACTAGAATTGTATTGTAAAAATGTGAACTTGTATTTGTAATTTGTATAAGTGTACATGTAACACCCCAAAAATGAATAAAAGTAAAAAGGGGATAGGAAATACTCACTTTCGCCAAATGACTAGATAACTAAGCGAGCGTGAAAATGCGAGCAATCCAAAGATTCAACAACGAAGAAAAGAAACCGAATAGGAAAAATATCAAGCTTCCAATTCGCCAATTACAAGAGCTTATAATCAAAGCTTCAAATGTAGAAGTAATATACTCTAGAAGAAAGGTATGAGGGAGAGTTTAATCGAATTGAAACAATTGAATTAGAGGTGCAAAGTGTAATGGGTCATAGGTGGGTTTTTATACTAGTTTTGAATTCAATTAGCCATTAAAATTGGTCAACACCATAAAGTAAGGTTTTATGATGAATTGAATATTTGACTAGGACTTTGACTGTTTGACTAAGACTTTGACTAGGACATTGACTGGGACTTTGACTGAGACTTTGACTGGGACTTTGACTGAGACTGTCTTAGCGGACCGCGAGGGCTAAAAAAATAATTTTTCTAATTTAATCAATTTTAAGTTATAGACTTGTTTCCTTCTGTTTCTAAGTTGTTTTAGGACCGAAAATTAAGGGCTTTGAGTATCAAGGTCTGAAACATACGTGCTCGGGTGTAGATGTGAGTATAAAACGTGCATACTTTTACTTATAAAAATTATAAGTTTTATTAAATTGTGAATTTTGGTTCTATTAAAATACGAGAGTTAAAAATGAAAATTTTGAAATAGTTGAGAAACCAATTATGCACATTTATGAAAAGTGAAGGGTGCAGGTTGTCACATAAGGTAAACTATATAGGATTATAACATAAAATAAACTTTAATGATTTAATTAGAACAAATATTTTTATAAGTGATCTAATTGAAACACCAGTAAAAGTTGATTACCATTCTATAAAATATTCCCAAAGTATAGTTATTTGTTTAATCGCGTGTCCAAGCGATTAAACCCTTAAAACAGAAGAACAGAAGTGGAGGCGAAGCTTGAATTTTTTTTATTAATAAGTTTTACCCCCCAAAGTATAGTTATTTGTTTAATCGCGTGTCCAAGCGAACATTAATTTAGTTTTAAGAATCCTTGATTTGTATTTCGTAGTTAGGACTGATGGTAAAAACAAAAGAACGAGGCGAAGCTTGAATTTTTTTTTCGAGGGAACCGAAAGTCAAGGAATCCTTCAAACCCTTAAAACAGACGACCCGGACTCAATACGTATAAAATTTTTGAATAAAAACACGTAAATTTATACTACTGAGAAAAAACAATGGAAGTCGAGGCACGTCGGCTAAACTCAACCTTCGTCCCTGGTAGTGTGCACTCGAAACGTCGCCGAAAGAAGAGTGGCGAAGCAAGAGGTGTTGTTGGGTAGCATCCACGTGAAGCAAGACCTGGTTTGCCTAAAAAAGGAAATAGAGATGTGACATCAACCGACATTAAGAATTAATGTAGTACCTATGCTATAATTTGAATATATTATCATAATATCGAACTATTGTTTTCTTTAAATGGAGGGGTTTGAATAATCAAAACTATTTCCTTTAAGTAGAGGTTATCTACTCTTGTTGTCACCATACCGACAAATAGACTCGTGATTCCTGGGTTGTACACTTGCACCACTTGCAAATTGAAAATTTAATTCATGTTATATTGCCCTTCTTTCTTTCTTTCTTTTTCTTTTTTAAAGTTATATACATAAATTTGACTTTTGACAAAAAAGTAATTGTTTGTTTAGTATATTTATGTTGAAGCTATTTCGACTAGTAGAAAACTCGCGCGTTGCATCGGAGTCGTCAATACAGGGCGGAAATATAATTCAAACCTTAAAACGATAAAATGAATCAATATGTAAGGTGTATGTTTGTGTGTGTTTAAGCATATATGGGGTCATTTTTTAAAGGCTACAAGGAGACATGATAGCATGTTACGTTTCATATACCATATGCATTTTGACATACATGCCAGTAAAAAAATTGAAAGTAGCAGTTTGACTCATTAGTAACTATTATTATACTAATAGTCCTACTAAATATATTGAAAGTGCCAAATCTGGAGAGATTGCCAAGGAGAAGAAATCATAGGGACCTTTATAAGATCCACATTAAGAGGAGGTTGGAACGCTCATATGTAATCAACCAGCAAAGAAGCATACCCATAAGTTTTTCCACATGATAAAAGCAATGCAATACAACTGCTAATTACGTACACCGTAAATTTCTATCAGTGGCATCGGAAAGTGAAAATGGAAGTTAGGCTAGTTGAAAATATTCCACACAAGACATCCCAACCCAAGAACTTTATAGACGTGCACAAATTGTTTTTTCTCTAGGAACTGAACCGGTTTCGGTTCGGTTCGGCCCCGGTTTCGTCGGTTTGAAAGATCAATTTTGGAGTCCGATTTCAGTTTGGTTTGGTTCGTGAACCAATTCATGCGCACACTATTTTTTTAAAGGCATCACAATTTTTTTTTATGCAAAGTTCGACTTTTATTGATTCAAAAAATCTTTTTAACATGTATAGGTATATATTTGTATGTTATAAATATTTTTGTATAATTTTGTTATATATAAATTTTTTATATAAAATTGCAATTTTTTAATAAAATGTTGTAGTTACTTAATTTTGTTTGATACCTTTCTCAAATGCTTTATAATATAATAATACTAGTTTTTATCCCGGGAGCGTCCCGGGTTGAAATATATAATATGACATAATAAAATATATTATTATTATTATTATTATTTTAAACAAATCTCTGCCATAAGTTGTCATATTCAAATATAAAAAAATGAATCTCTGCGTCGGGGTATAAATCTAGTGCTATTACAAATGAATTCGGAAGTTTGTAATCGATCATTCTAAAAAAACTAACATGAAATAAGAAAAAAAAGTTAATTATTGAAATATCGAACGCATTAGTCTAAGGGTTATGTGATGCGTTAAAAAATTCATGGTATATGATCGGGTATATAGTTCGGGTATTTGGGTACGTTGTTTCGAGTAATCGGGTCGGGTATCACCTAATCCCAGACCCGACCCAAACCCACAATTTTTTTTAAACTAATCCCAAACCCGACACAATACCTGTCGGGTTACAAAAAATAGTCATTTTTTCTCCGTTTTTTATATAGCACTATGGTACTCGTTGGAAAGATAATAAAACGCTCGTTAATTTAGTGTAATTTTTTTCTTTAAAAAATCTCGTATATAAAAGATATTAACGTTTAAAAGTTATGGGAGGAAACATGAGAGAGAAAATAGTTAAGTTTTAATATTTAGATTTAGTAGATTAGGTATTTAATAGATTAGGTTAAAAATTATAATAGATTAGGTTAAATAATATTTATTCCTTTTTTAATTGGTTTACACTTGCCAAATCACATCCTATGTGACATCTTTCAAAAGAGAGATTGCATAAGAGTATGACATGTAGGATTAATCTCTTTGCAATATATATATATATATATATATATAGATTATAGATTATAGACATAAATTAATGGTAATTGTATGTTATGATAAAAGAATGTGTACAAGTAAGTTTTACATGAAAGGTAGAAAGAGAAAAAATTAGATGACATAAAGGGTAAAAGAATGTGTACAAATAAGTTTTGTCTAACTCAGTTATCTAGGCAAAATTATATAAAAAAGGGTGCATAAAAATTGTTTTGGGACAAAATTTGGGAAACAAAGAAGCTAAAAAATGGAGTAATTCTTCCTGTGTTTACAATATTTATGGAGAAAATTTATGCAATAATACACGAGTTAAAAAATGTTTGGACACACCTAGTTAAGAGTACACGGGGCGGTCCGTGATACAGTAGGGATGGCAACGGATCGGATTTGAGCCGGTATTGGTATTCCCAAACCCATACCCGTTGGGATTTGAAAAAAAAAACATTATTGATATAATTTAAGCAACACCCATCTCTTTTTTACTTTCTGTAGAATACCCTAGATCTCTCTACTGAAAAAGAATTTGTAAGAGATACGAGGTTGAAGATGAAGAGCACAAATGATTTAGAGAGAGATTATGGACAGCCAAAGGATTTTAAAACCAGAAAAGGTGAAAACCATGTCACACACTTTGAAACCCAAGAGAAACAGCACACAACCTCACATAAAAAAATATATAGCAAGTATAAGATGGTGGTTTTTGATAAATGAATGTGGACCACGGTGTTAAACACATCAGGCAAAGGGCCCGTAGTTTTCAAATGAAAAAGAAGATATGTCATCCAAATGTGAACCAATGGGAAGATGGCATCCACATGGGTAATATATACGACATATATATAGATAGATAGATAAAAGGTATATACATCCGGGTATATAATCGGGTAAACGGGTCGGGTATAGCCTAATATCAAACCCGACCCGTACCCGTGAAAAACAATAAAATGAAACCCATAACCGACCCTATACCCGCATACCCGATCCCATACCCGCCCCGAATGTCTCGGTTTCGGGTTTTCCCAACGGATTCGGGTTTTTTTGCCATCCCTATGATACAGTCATGTGATGGCAGTGATACACTGCCCCGTCTCCCACGTGATGGACATAAATCGTCGAGGTTGTGATTTACATTGCAACTGTGATAAAGGTGTGAACGCGGTGGGTAGTTTGTTTGGGGATTAGGTGTAATGTTGTGCTTGGTTGTTTTTATAGGTTTGGTGGGAATGATTTAGTGATGATGCGATACACCGTCCATGTGTTTAGTGGCAGATGTGATAAAATGTGAAAATTTGAGGTGATACAAAGTGACTGGTGTGATAAAATGGATAGTGTGATGACCCCTCCCCATCTTAAGAGATGGGATGATATGGACGAGAGAGGGATAGTGGATGTTCTTGTGCAAGAAAGTAAAATACAAGATTACGTCTGAGGGGTTGATCTAAATGAGAGACACGATGAAATGAATGAGGAAGAGCGCATTGTAGACATATTAAGCGGTTCTGGCTATTAAAGGGGAAATGCTCGAACATTTTTTTTGGACGGCTAAGTAGCTCACCCGTGACTTCCCACCTCATGTATTGAAAACGCAGATAATCAGTTTTTTAGGCTACCAAAACGCAATAATCTATAAGCAACTTCACCTCTGCTTTTCCAAAACGCATAATCTGTTTTGAATAATCAATCCCAAACACCCTCTTATCCGAATTGCTTTTTTTATAAACTAATTTTAAGTGCAACATTTTCGTTTTTTTTCTTCCAAATAACAAGTTAGGGGCTCAAATAGACTTTTACATTTCTTTATTATATTCAACAATTTTTTTTTATTTCATTAAGAAAGGAAAAAAACTCTATATTTTTTTTAAATGGTAAATTTTATATCACCTTATTTCCACTTAACCTTGTATTTGCAAGGATTTGAACTCACAACCTCACATTTGTAAAAGGAGACACCATACCACCAAACCAAGAGGTCATGGGTAAAAAAAACTCTATATAACAACAATAACAATAAAAATCATCATCATACTCAGTTAATCCCACCGATAGCAAAAGCTAAGGTAGGGTCTGAGAAGGGTAAGATGTAGACAACCTTACCTCTAGCCCGTGAGAATAGAGAGGCTGCTTCCAATGAGACTCCCGCTCGATAGTGGTTTTATATCAAGCCTTGGACATAAGACACATAACTAATAGAATATGCTAGAACATTGTATTTTAGGTAGTCATTATTATGTAATTATCTCTTCCCAAAAATATGGGATAGCATTAATTTGAATTGCTTGTAATTATCATTATATAAGGAATAACAATTAGGGAGAGGATTAAGGATCCTTCTCACCTTTCATGGTATCAAGAGACTAGGTCTTGACCATATTCCTTCGCCGCTCCTCCTGCCACCTCTGCTTCCGGCTGCTTCCGGCTACTTCCGGCCGCTGAACAGTCTGACTCTCCCCTTCCATTCTGCCTCTCCCTCACTATAATTCCTACCTGCAAACCTTCCCTTCTGCGATGGAACCCAAACTCCATCCCGCAACCACCGTCTCAAACATTAAATCCCTTATTCCGATCACCTTAGAGGTCGATACCTGTCACTTTACGGCATGGAAGAATCTTTTCGAAATCCACTGCCGTGCGTACCAGGTTGACGACCATCTCCGACCCAGAATTATCCCCGATATCCTCTCCTCCTCTGCACCACCACCACCACCGCCACCACCGCCACCTGCCTCCACTGAAACAGACAAAACAGCCACGCCCATCACCACTCCACCACCACCCGAAGACCCTTGGAATCGTCTAGACGCCATCGTCCTTCAATGGTTGTATAGCACGATTTCGAGCGACCTTCTCCACACTATCATTGACAAAACATACACCGCCTACGACGCTTGGTTGGCTCTGGAAAATTTTTTTCAGGACAACAAAGTCGCTCGTCGCCTCCAACTCAAAAACAAGTTTTCAAACACTCGTTTAGATGGTTTTCCCAGCGTCTCCGCCTACTGTCAGCAACTAAAATCTCTGGCTGATCAGTTGGCAGGCGTTGGGGCTCCCGTCGACAACGACACCCTTGTCCTCCAACTCATCGCCGGTCTCCCCGAACAATACGAAGGGATCGGTACAATTCTGCAGAACCAAGACCCTTTACCCAATTTTTATGTTGCTAGATCTAAGGTTGTCATGGTTGAACAACGCAAAGCCGAAACCGCCCTCATTGCCTCCCAAAATTCATCCACGGTTCTTCACACAGCCACCCGCTCCTCTTCTTCACAGGACCACACTCCCCATTCGGCTACCAATCCCCCTTATTCCGACCGCTCCAGGGGCCGGGGTGGCCGCTCACGTGGCCGGGGTGGGCGTGGCCGCTTCAACAGCTGGGGCAGAGGACGGTCTTCACAGCAGCAGTATTGGTCTCCTTGGCCTGGATATTATTCACAGTGGGTCGCCCCACCTTCTGGACCCTTTTGGCCTTGGGCTCCTCCTCCTTGCCCACACCCCACAACTGGGCCCAAACAATCTCATCAGCAACCTCAACAAGGCCTACTTGGCCCAAGACCCAGCAATCAGCAACAAGCCTATACCGCTTACACACCGACCGACATTGACCAGGCGATGTACACCATGTCTCTAAATCCACCGGATGCCACTCAATACATGGACACGGGGGCGACATCCACTGCTAATAACACGCAAGGTAACTATCAATCTTATTTTAATAATAGCATTCCTCAATCAATACTTGTCGGTGATGGCTCGACCATTCCCGTACTTGGACATGGCACCAAAATTTTACCACCACCCTTCCCACCTTTTGTCCTTAAAAATGTTTTGTATGCACCCAAACTTGTTAAAAACCTTATTTCTGTCCGTCGGTTTACAACCGACAATTCCGTTTCTGTGGAATTTGACCCATTTGGTTTTCTTGTGAAGGACTACAAGACCCGGATCCCTATCCTGCGGTGCAACAGCAGCGGTGACCTTTACCCTTTGGTTTTAGGTTCCGGGAACACCAACTCACCATCAGCTTTCGCCGCCATCTCCTCAACCCTTTGGCACCAACGACTTGGACATCCTGGACAAGCCTCGTTGCAGTCTTTAAAATCTTCTAATTTTGTTTCTTTTGATCGCATAAATAAACATGTTTGTCAATCTTGCACTTTTGGCAAGAGTACTCGTTTACCATTTATTAATTCCAGTACTACTATTTTTCAACCTTTTGATATCATACACAGTGACTTGTGGACTTCCCCGGTTCTTAGTTCCGGGAGTCACCGATATTATGTCTTGTTTATTGATGACTTTAGCAACTATCTTTGGACATACCCAATCTCCCGAAAGTCTCAAGTGTTTTCAATATTTTGTGCGTTTCACAATTTAATTAAAACACAATTTCAAAAACCCATTAAAACGTTACAATGCGACAACGGCCGAGAGTACATAAACCACCAATTTCAAACCTTTTTTACCCAACACGGGATGCTATTCCGCCTCTCGTGTCCCCACACATCTTCCCAAAACGGCAAGGCGGAGCGCCAAATCCGCACTATTAACAACATGATTCGAACTCTCCTTGCCCATGCCTCCCTACCACCATATTTTTGGGACCATGCCTTGGAAACCACCACATACCTATTAAACATTCTACCCACAAAACTCCTTCAAAACAAAACTCCCACCGAAATTCTTTACCATCGCACTCCCACATACGAACATCTTCGCGTGTTCGGTTGTTTGTGCTACCCTCTAATCCCATCCACCACCATTCACAAACTCGAAAACCGCTCAACACCGTGTGTCTTCCTTGGCTACTCACCATCCCATCGTGGATACAAATGCTTTAACCTACAAACAAAACAAATTATTGTCTCTCGCCATGTCGCATTCGATGAAACCACCTTCCCCTTCAAAGACCATATAAAACCCTCCCCTTCATACACATTTCTAGACACCCACCTAAACCCACTGTTGTGGCCTTTAGTCCACTCGCACACCCCTACCAACCCTCCCCCACCCACTGACCAGCCCCACCCTCCTCATTCTCCCAGCTCGCCACAAACTGCTCCCCACGGCCCAACTCAAATTACTCCCATCCACCAGCCCAATCCCATTAGCCCAGCCACTCACTCCTACCCCACACATACTTCGGCCCAATCACCAATAACCCACCCTCAAACTCAACCAGGCCCATCTAACACATTCGCTCCACCAGACCAGCCAACAACCCCCACCACCAGCTCGCACCACAATCCTGCTACCCATTCCACTCCTGCTCCACCACCCGAACCCACGTCCACGGTCTCACAACCCCAACGCACAATGCGTACCCGGGCCATGGACGGCATCTTTAAACCCAAACACCACATAAATCTACACACCTCTACCACTCAACCTACCATCATACCTGTCCCTAAAACACCCGTTGATGCCCTGTCCATACCGGAATGGTTCACCGCCATGACCAACGAGTATAATGCTCTTATTAAAAATGAGACTTGGGAGTTAGTCACAGCGTGAACCACATATGAATGTCATACGCAGCATGTGGTTGTTTAAACACAAATTTAAATCAGATGGCTCTTTGGAACGATATAAAGCTCGGTTAGTATGTGATGGTCGGTTACAACAGGTTGGTGTGGATTGTGGTGACACATTCAGTCCGGTGGTAAAACCCGCCACAATTCGCACTGTTTTATCTATTGCTTTGTCACAGGATTGGGAAATTCATCAATTGGACGTCACCAATGCGTTTCTCCATGGCACTTTACAGGAGACAGTTTATATGTATCAGCCTATGGGATTTCGTAACAAAACATATCCCAATCATGTGTGTCGTTTAAAGAAATCACTATATGGCCTCAAACAGGCACCCCGGGCATGGTACCAACGCTTCACAGACTATGTTCTCACGTTGGGTTTTCAGCAAAGTAAAAGTGATGCGTCCTTATTCACCTTACACACGGGTTCCAAAGTTGCTTACTTACTATTATATGTTGATGACATTCTTCTTGTCACCTCTACTGCTGCTCTTCGTCACCAACTCATGGCTCACCTTTCTACAGAATTCGCCATGAAGGATCTCGGTCCTCTCAGTTACTTTCTTGGGATCTCGGTTTCTCGTACCAACAATACCATGTTCTTGTCACAGGCTTCTTACACAGCTGATATTATCAACCGCGCTGGCATGCAGTCTTGCAACCCGGTCTCTACACCTGTTGACTCACAACCTAAGCTAAGCTCCTCTACCGGATCGGATTTTCATGACCCTACTCTATATCGGAGCTTAGCGGGTGCCCTCCAATACCTAACCTTCACTCGCCCCGACATTAGCTATGCTGTCCAACAGATCTGCATTCATATGCATGCTCCCAAGACGGATCATTGGAACGCCCTTAAACGGATTATAAGATACATCAAGGGAACGTCCACCATGGGTCTTACACTCGCTGCCTCTCCAAATCCAACTCTCATTGCCTATACAGATGCAGACTGGGTCGGGTGCCCTGACACCCGCAGATCCACCAGTGGTTATTGTGTTTATTTTGGTGGAAATTTAATTTCTTGGTCATCTAAAAGACAACCAACTATCTCTCGTTCCAGTGCTGAAGCGAGTACCGAGGTGTCGCCAATGTTGTCTCTGAAATTTGATGGCTTCGCAATTTGCTACTCGAACTTCGCCGACCCCTATCGCGTGCAACATTAGTATACTGCGACAATGTCAGTGCAATTTATCTCTCAGGGAACCCAGTTCAACACCAGCGTACCAAACACATTGAACTGGATATCCACTTTGTTCGGGAACAAGTGCAGCGGGGTCAAGTCCGAGTTCTTCATGTCCCATCCAGATATCAAATTGCAGACATCTTTACGAAAGGGCTACCACGGGTATTGTTTGATGATTTCAGGTCCAGTCTCAACATCCGGGAACCTCCAGTATCGACTGCGGGGGTGTAATAGAATATGCTAGAACATTGTATTTTAGGTAGTCATTATTATGTAATTATCTCTTCCCAAAAATATGGGATAGCATTAATTTGAATTGCTTGTAATTATCATTATATAAGGAATAACAATTAGGGAGAGGATTAAGGATCCTTCTCACCTTTCAATAACACTTAGCAACCGGGACAAACCCGATTGGTGCATGTACTCTCTTGTCTTTTGGCTATCAACATCACCACCTGATGCATGATTAACTGTCCGTTATTTTTAACGTTATTTTCACGAAATTAGTAAAATAACATTAAAATTAATGCAGTTTTACTTTTATCCCCCGAATGCCACACATATATACATTATATGTACAGAGCCGTGAGTTAGGAATAGTAATAATAATAATTTTAGTATTTAAAAAAATACAGTTTGACCAGCAATCACTTTCATCATCCATTCATCCTGATTTTGCATGGACCTAAATCTTGCCCATATGATTTACTTTGTTATTTATTAATGCAACAAACCATCTCCATCAATGTAAAGAGCTTCCCTCCATTAATAACATCTCCCCCCAACCTTCATCCACCATCCCCTTTTATCAACCACCATCACTACCCTTCTCTGTCTCTCTCTCTGTTCACAGACTTCAACCATATTACACCAAATCCCTTCTGGGTTTTCTTTCTTTTAGTCTGTTTAATCTCATCCAATCTTTAATTTCAATAATTTTACTCATAGATTAGCTAATTATTATTATTTATGAAGATCCAGTGAGTGAGTACTCTGTTTCTTTTAGAACAATTCAAGTCAAGAACTTTTAAAACAATTCAATGGGTGTTTGTTACAGTGCTGAAATCAAAGATCAGAGCTCATTTCACAAAGGTATGATTATAATAATTTGTTATTTTTTTGGTCTTTAATTTTATGCATTTCCAGAAGCCTCTGTTTTTTGGGAATTTTTATATTATCATGTTCATATTGTACCTTTTTTTTTTTTTTTTGGTAGTTATCACTCAAATTAAACCCTGGAATTTGTTAAAAAAAAAATCTTGAAGCTTTAAACAAATTATACGAATAATTTCGGATAGGTTTTGCTATTCAAAAGGGGTTGCAGCGCCAGTGGCGGTTTTTTTTTTTTTGAGGGGACAAAAAGTCACTGGACCCTAAAATGGTGTGGGCTGTACTTAATCCGTACAATTTTTTTAAACGAAAAAGCGTAAATTTACATTACGGACCAAAGAAACGGAAGGGGATGGGGCACCCTAGCCCCAACTATCATTTGCCAGCGGCACAGCTTGTTGTCTGCTTGTCTGCCATCCTGCTGTAAAAAGATATCCTTTAGTTTTTCTATTAAAAAATATTAAAAATAGTTGGATGGAATTTGTGTGTTTAAAAAGATTGTAATTGAATAGTAATTGTGAATGAATTCAGGGTCAGATTCTGATGATAAAGATCATAGTCCAAATAGTAACAAGGTTTCATCTGTGCAACCAACTCCTAGGACTGAAGGTGAGATTTTGCAGTCATCTAATTTGAAAAGCTTTAGCTTTTCGGATCTAAAAATGGCCACAAGAAACTTTCGGCCCGATAGCGTGTTGGGAGAAGGCGGGTTCGGGTCGGTTTTCAAGGGTTGGATCGATGAGCATTCTTTTGCTGCTGCTAAACCCGGGACAGGGATTGTTATTGCTGTTAAAAAGCTTAATCAAGAAAGTTTTCAAGGTCACAGGGAGTGGCTGGTGAGACTCTTTTTATCCTACTTTTAAAAAAGTAATATTGGTTAGGTTTTATTTTGTTTTATTTCATTTTTGGTTGTCTATTTGTCTATACGTAACAAATAAGTAACAGGTTACGTCACATGACGTAATTTTGTGATATCAAGTAAGTTATACATAATTCCAATTTTCTATCCATTCTTATCTCAAAATATCGTTTTATAATTTTTAAATATTCATTACTAATGACAATTTTTTTTCGTGGGAACATGAACTTAGGGTGTATAGAAACCAAACTGTCCAAACCGAAGCAAGTAGGTCGGTTTGAGGTTTAGAGGGTTTGGTTTACCATTAATGGTTTAACGGTCCAATTCAAAGATTTAAGTTTAGTTTATAGTTTTACAGTTTAGTTGTTCAGTCCGGTTTGAAACTTTGGAACATGTTGTTCAACCTTTACTATATGTATGTTTTATTCATTTTTTCGAACATGTAGCTAGCTATGTATATGCTTCATAATCATAAATCATTTTTGTTATTTAGAAAAAAAAAAAACCCTTAAGGATAAAAGCCAATGATTTTCTTTTTAAATCATTGCCCGCCTGCCTGATATTCTTATGTAATTTGCCCATTTTGTTGAAATAACAGTTTAGTTTGTGTTCTTTCTCGAAATTGTAGTTAATGGTTCGGCCTAAAGTCTAAACCTTTTTGTCAAGCTCTACTGAACTCTACCCAGCCCGACCCATTTTAACTAAAAGTACCTTTTGACGAGTTCTGTAGTCTGAACACCCACCCATTTGGCCCGTTTAAGATTTCATGATTTTTGAACGTATTTGCTCTTGGATGTTTAGGCAGAAGTGAATTATCTTGGACAATTTTCACACCCAAATCTTGTCCAGTTGATTGGGTATTGTTTGGAGGACGAACAACGGCTTTTAGTCTATGAATTCATGCCTCGTGGAAGCTTGGAAAATCATTTATTCAGGAGTAAGTTTGTTTTAAATCATGGATTTATGGATTTATATCAAGAAAACATAAAAAAAAGTAATTTTTTTTGTATGATTGATCAATAGGAGGATCTTACTTTCAAGCTCTATCATGGATCCTTCGTTTGAAGGCCGCTCTCGGGGCCGCTAAAGGGCTTGCGTTTCTACACAATGCGAAAACAAAAGTTATTTATCGTGATTTCAAGACTTCTAATGTGTTGCTTGATTCGGTAAGTTTTATTGTTGAAAAACAAATATTATCTAAAGTTGAATAATCAAAAAATGATGTATCGTTGTTTACGTATGAACATGTAGAACTATAACGCAAAGCTATCAGATTTTGGGCTAGCCAAGGATGGACCCACTGGTGATAAGAGCCATGTCTCGACTAGGGTCATGGGGACCTACGGATACGCAGCTCCCGAGTATCTAGCCACCGTACGTATATGGTCAAATGGGTAGGTGTCAAAATTCACATTTTTTTCATTTCTAATGTTTTTTTTTTTTTTTTTTGGGAATTTGTCTCATTTTAGGTCATTTAACGTCTAAGAGTGATGTCTACAGTTTCGGGGGTGGTTCTTCTTGAAATGTTATCGGGCCAAAGAGTAGTAGACAGAACCAGACCACCCGGCAAATACAGTTTAGTCGAGTGGGCCAAACCTTACCTGGCCCACAAACGTAAAATCTTTCGGGTTATGGACAATCGCCTTGAAGGTCAGTACACACCGGAAGCAGCCCATGCCGTTGCAAGTCTATCACTACGCTGCTTATCAGTCGAGCCCAGGTTCAGGCCCACCATGGCAGAAGTAGTCAAAGAACTTGAACGACTTCAGGATCCAAAAGCAGGCCGGCCCAGAAGACACTCGAGTCATGGAACTCGGCCAAGGAGACAGAGCACTAGTGACCATGCTGCCTCCAACGGTAGCGGGCCCGCTGCATATCCCAGACCTCAAGCTTCTCTATGTAGCAAGTGATGTCATGATAAAAGACTAACTGAGCCATTTAATAATGGTCCATCATTGAGTCAAATGTTTGTATAGTTATCTGGGCTAAGTAGGTTTATGAAGAGACCATTAAAACCATATCTGTTGACCCAATTTGTCTTGGACCTTTTTTCTAAACTTAAGTTACTTACAAAAGTCATCCCTGTACTTTATCTTGTTCTTTATGATAGTTTTGTTGTTGTTTTGAATTCAGTGGCGAATCTTGACCCGAAACTTCGGGGGGTCGGAAGTCACTAGTTCTGGGGGGTTCAAAACCAGTTTCGAGGGGCCGAAGCCTTATATACCAAAAAAATTCTATACGAATACTATATAATCGGAACTTCTGAGTGAAAATTCAGGGGGGTCGGCCGCCGCTCCCGGCCCCTTAAAAGAATCGCCCTTGGTTTTGATGAAACCGTAGTTAGCAGTTCAGCCGAACCGGCCTAACTGGACTATGTACCATGTCTATGAAGTTACAGAAAGATATATTGCTTGCTATTGAAGTTTAGAACAAATAAAGACATTTGAACCATTAACATGATGAAATCTTTTCTAATGGTTGACAAGTGTTTTAAAATTATATCTACAGAGCTTTAAAAGATGTTCCAACTTTATAAACTGTGTTTAGTCATTCCTGGTCGCCAATGTCTCCATTCTAATCTCCCAATTGATCTGTTTCTCAGCTCTTTAAAGTCGAAAACTTTCTTCAAGTAATTCCCATTTCTTAAAACTATTTTCTCCGCGTTTTCTTCTGTAACAAATTCTGGCTCAGGCTCAGGCTCAGGTTCGGGCTCAGGTACAGATCCGGGCTCATTTTTAGCTTGTGGTGGTGACAAATCATCGATAATTTTCCCAAGCGTCTCAACCACTTCGCTCATTTTGGGCCGGGCTTTTGGGTTCTTTGTAAGACATTTATTGGCTAAAGAGGAAAGTTTTCGGGCTGATTTTAGCGAGTACTCTCCTTCGAGACGTGGGTCCATTAACATATGAAACTTTTTCGAATCTGAAGCGTATGGTTTCACCCATTCTATTAGTTTTTGTTCGTTTCTTGGTAAGTTTCGCTCTACTGCTCGCCTGCCTGTGATAAGCTCGTATAGTACCACCCCGAAGCTCCAAACGTCGCTTTTTGATGTTAATCTACCCGTGTGCATATACTCGGGCGCTGCATAACCTATTGTTCCAACAACCTTAAAGAAGCATATGACAGAAAATGATGTTAGTTATTAGTAATTACAAAACATTTTAACAGTAGATATTAGATTATGGTACATTACTAAGGTGGCAAGATGAGTAACGGGTCAAAACAAGTAACTCTTTGGTGTATTCGGCCAACTTTTTGACAAAAAATAGAAAAAAACCCAAAACTGACCCGCTCATAAATAAATGTGTGTTATTTTTGCCACCTGTATTTCACATTGAAATTTTATTATATTTATTTAAAAAGTACTGAGGTGAGGTGGCAAGATGAGTAACGGGCCAAAACAAGTACGAGTAATTTTTAGATGTTTTCTGCCAAGTTTTAAAAAATTCCTAATCTAACCCGTAGACATAGAAATAACCCAAAACTTACCCACTCATAAATAGATGTGTATTATTTTTGCCACCTTTAACTAGGGTGATATGTGCCACAATATCTAGTCAACATTCACACATTCTACTTCTGTCATGCACCACGATCCCATGATCCATGCAAATATTAATATGTTATTTGTTTCTTTAAGTTATTTAGTTCACTAATTAGATTAGTGGGTAGTTAATTCATGCATATTGTCCACGTTCTTTTCCTTTCATGATATTTGTACGCCTTTAAAAGGCCTTAAGTTTTATGAATGCTATCAAGAAATGAATTAGTAAAAGTCTTGTTTCCATCTAATTTTCTATCAAGCTTCTATCTATTTTCTTGGATCAATTGTTTAACGATTAAGTTCGTATCATAGGGTTCTAATTTTATATTCACAATGATATTACCGGTTCAAATAAAAAGTCTTCAAAACATGTGAAGTATATCATAATTACGTAATGTTTTTGTCTGTTCACGAAAGCATTACGTAATTATGTGTTTTTCATTACGTAATTAGAAAGAACAGATAACGTAATTTATGTCATTCAAAATATATGTCTTTATCATTCATTACATAATTCAGGGGCGTAGCATTGTTGGGGCGGGAGGGGGCGGCCGATACCCCCGAATTTTCTCGCAAAAGTTCCGATTATATAGTATTCGTATAGAAAATTTTGGAAATATAGGGTTTCGACCCCCCCCCCCCCCCCGAAACTGATTTTCGACCCCCCGAACCTTCGGGTCAAGCTTCGCCACTGACGTAATTATAATGTATTTCACACATTCGCACATTTTAAACATTCGCACGTTTTGAAGACTTTCTACGGTAACCTTCCCCTCACAATGAAATTATTATATATTTGCTCAAAAGAAAAATCTAAGGAGGTAAGATGGGTAACATTTCAAAACAAGTAATTTTTTTTTTAATGTATTCAGCCAAGTTTTAAAAACTAATGAAATTCTTATTTTAAATTCACCAATGAAATTCTTATTTTATTTGTTCTAACAAAAAAACAAAACTAGTGTGTTGACTTTTTGTGATCAGAAGATTGGGAAAAGAGAAGCATACAACTGTTGAAACATGACCCAGTCCAGCAGCTGGACCTTGTCTGGCAAGCCCAAAGTCAGACAGCTTTGGATTAAAATCTTCATCCAAAAGAATATTCGATGTTTTAAAATCACGAAATATTAACTGCACCAAATAAAAACATATAAAATCTTTTTAGTTCCCAAATAAACACATAAAAATAAGTAAAAATGTACTAAACAAAAATTACCTGAAAATCCATTTCTTCATGTAAATACGCTAACCCGCGTGCTGCACCTTGAGCGATTTGTAAACGAGTCATCCACGAAAGAGTAGAACCGACGCGGCCCAATAAATGGTCTTCTAAGCTTTTATTTCGCATAAGCTCATACACTAGTAGCCGTTGGATCCCTCTTTCATCATCTTCAGCACAATATCCTACCAACTTTACAAGATTTGGATGGTTGACTACCCCCAAAATGTTGACTTCATTGATCCACTCTTTGTGACCCTGAATACTAGAAAATGTAATTTCAAGCAACATCCATAAGCTAACAAAAAAGTGGCCCAACATATTCACTGAAAAGTCAATAAGGAATCATCCCCACATGCTATATTCATAATTTTATCAACCACAAGTGCTAAAAAATCTTGAATGCTAAGAATTGTGTTTGAAACACCATCATAATATCTTTAATAATAATACTTTCACAAGTTGGTCATTAAAAAAATTCGTTACATTTTATATATTTCATCGCATTTTATGCATATTAGCTGAATCTGGTCCTTCATACCAAGCAAAATTGTGTGTTTTGAGCTCACGGATTTGTTTTTTTGTTGCCAGGTAGAGGTCGTTTATTCTTGGATTACCCCCACCCCAGTACGCGTAACTGTGAAGTTCTCCTCTCTAACCTAAGTTAATAAGCTCAACTGCTCAAACGATGTGTGATTCGCCTAAGTCTCATGCTAACTCCATATCACTCATTAAAATATGCTTATCAGCATAAGCGATAATCAACTTACTAAAAACAACTAGTTTCATTGTAAGGGTAAATTTGTAATTCTGAATTTACGACGAACAATGAATTTGACACAACCAATCTCAAACTTAACATTGAAATTTCACCTTGAAATAAGCAAACACGCGTAAGCACTTTGTAACAAGCAAACCTAAAAAATGCTCTCTCTTATTAAAAACAAAGCAAAAAACAACAAATTAAGGTGAATTACAAGCCTAAAGTTGTTCATGATGTTTACATTTGAGAAAAATGCTCAATTATTATATCATTAGGCACTAAACTATTGGGCTATGCAAAACAAACTTTTATGTATTAAAAAAGCTAAAAGACACTTTAAAGCTTATTCATTAACAATTACTACCCACACATAATTGTTTAGTTCAACTTATCAACCACTACATTGTCTGTATGAGAACAAAAGCTGCATCAAAGGAGTGTACATTACGCTATTAAACTTATAAATTTCAACTCCTATTGAAGATAAGTTCAAGTAGTTCCGGCAACTACAAGCACCACATAAATTATGAACCATAACACTCACTTATTTACAAAATTGTCACTCTCATTCATAAAAAACTGATTTTTTTTACCAAAATAATGATTAAAAATCTAAAAAAAAAACACACATTTAAATTTAGCCGTCATCAAAATAGTTAGCCCTCATTTCCTTCAACAAAAAAACCGTCACATCATCTCCACCATCTAAAACGGCTAGAATTTACCCTACACTTTTGATACGTCTGAACTTTTGAATACCGACTAATTGTTTCCTAATTTTTGGTTAACTTTGACTATTTTGGTAATTTACATTCGTTTCATTAAATGTATGCTTGCAAAGTATATAATATTTCTGGCATTGCATAATAAATTAATAATTTCTGCCTATAACATAATTTTCATCTAAATCTTACTATCTACGTGACACTGACATAAGGATACATTACGTTATAATATATTAAAATTTTCTCCTCCACTCAACCATTTTCTAAAATACACAGAACTTGTTGGCACAGACAATCAAATCAAACACAAACACAGGATAGTTGGTTGGTGTGTGTGTGCGTGTGTGTGTGGGGGGGGGGGGGGCGAACACGCAACTCTTTCTATTCAATCAAACGGAACTTACAAACAAGGGACAAATAAAAGCATTAACCTAAACCTTTATTTATACTAATATTACCATACTAATCCAATTCAAATACTTCTACCAATTCTATTCCAATACTAACCCCACATCATTATCTCTACCAATTAAACCAACTAGATAATTCTAAATATTCAAACTAATCTTAACCGTACTAGATAAATTAAATAACTAATCTAAATCAATCTTTCACTTTAGTCCTTCAACTTTAAAATGCGGAACCTGCTCTCTGAATGCTCTAACATTTCTAGTTTTATCAAGGCCATTGGGTGTGGAGGGGGTGACATCTTCATGATGGGTCTCCACGTAGGCCACGTAAGAGTGGGGGTAGTGACATCTTCATGATGGCCTCCAAGGGGGTGGTGTGCACTGGACTCTTCATTGGCCAGAATTATTAAAAATAATAAAAATCCCACTTTCTTATCCACATTTGGCCCGACACAAAAGTCATGTGATTGCCGCTCATGCCGATGCCGGGAGAGGGGGCGGTGTACGCCGGCCCATCATCACCATGCCGGGGCTATGCCGCTACCACACCGAAGGGCCTTAATAATCCGTATCTAGAATATCCTGTTTACCTAAACCTCATTGCCTACGTGACACGGAACTCATAAAACCATGTCATCATGCTTTAAAATTTTGCCAAATTAATGGCAGTAGCAATTAAAAAAAATAAAAAATCAAAACCTTATAAAAAAAATTTAAAAAAAAAGAAAGAAAAGAAAAGCATGCCTGAAAACCATTACGACTCAATTGTTTAACAGCAACATCCAAAGACCGATCACCATCCTTAACAACACCTCTATAAACACAACCAAACCCACCTTCACCAATCACAAGCGACCGATTAAAACTCTTGGTCGCCAGCTTCAGCTCAGCGAACGTGAAAACTCTCAGATCATTCATACGTCTCTGATATAAAGAATCCGACAACCCGACAGCAGTGTCACTTGAGTTGTTGCTGGAATCGAAGTCTAACCGACGACTTGTATCGAAGCTGGTTGATTGGATGCTTAAAGAACGTGCCCATGATGATGCTTTGGTTGATGATCGTGATAGGACTCTGTTGTTGTCATCCTCGTCGTCGGTGGTTGTGGGTGGTTTGTGATTGGTGATGAAGTGGAAACAGTTCATTGGGTTGGTGGTGTTTGGTCGGGTTTTGTGTGTGGTCGTCGGAGTTTGGTTGGTGTCGTAGGAGGAGAGAGGAGGGAGAGGGAAGACTGGTTCAAGTTATTAGCGGAATGTTCGAATGTTGAATTTGTTTTTTGTTTTTGGTTTGTGTTTGTATGTGTTTTGAAATTTATAAGTCAAGAAAAGAGTGCTAACTAATAAGTATGGGTATGAAAAAAGTAGGGTTTGGTATGATTTAATGAAAGGGAGAATGAAATAGATCATTACGAGGTAATGAAAAATAGTGTGTTTGGTTGGTTAAAGGAATTGAATCACTCATTCCATAAGGCATTTCATTCCCTCAAAACCATTCCATCCACCCCCATGTTTTTTTTTTCATTCCATCTTTCATTAACCATTTACTAACAACACCATAACCCACCACCCACCACCCACCACCGTTGCCTCCGCCACCACCCACCACCGCCGGCACCACCCACCACCGTCGCCCACCACCGTTGCCGCCACCACTCACCACTGTCATCGTCGTCGCCGCCACCCACCACCACCCATCACCGCCATTACTCACCATCGTCACCCACCCACCATCACCTCCATCCACCTCCACCCATCACCATCGTTGCCACCACCCACCACTGTCGTCACCACCACCCACCCACCATCGCCGTCGCCACCCACCACAACCACTCACCACCGATTTTATTCTTCGTCTTTTCCTGCCTATCTAACAAAACAAAGTAATTTTTTGTTTCATTCCCACATGGCAACCAAACAAGACATGGAATGGTAATGATCCATTCCATTACCTTGTCGATTCCATTACCTCGTCCATTCCATACCCTCTTCATTCCATTACCTCATACCAAACAGACCCAGTGTGTATCTATAGGAATATAATGAAAATAAACATTGACTATGGGTATGTTTGGCAAAACTAGCTGGAGACTGGTAGCTGTTGTTGCAAGCTAGTAGCTGGAAGCTTTTTAACTATCTTTTGGTGTTTAGCAGAGTAGCTAAAGCTTTTAATAAAATGTATAAAATGACCAAAATGTGCATAATTAAAAGCTTGTAAAGAAGGTTTTTATTTTATTTTTAAAATAGAATGGGTATTTGTGTCATTTACTAATTAAAAGCTTGTAGTTAGTAGAGTTTTTTCTTAAAAGCTACTACTAGTAGCTTTTCACCATTGAGCTTTTTCTCTAACCTAAAAGCTTCCAGCCCCTTCAACTAAACAAGGTTTTTTATTAAGTATAAGCTTTTTCTTAAAAGCTCATTGCCAAACATACCCTATGTCTGATAACCAAAACAAACATGTATATGAGCTAACTTTTAGGGGTATCATCCGTTGAAACGGCTAAGCCGTAGTTTAAAATAAGCTACATTTGGCTTTATTTTAAAACGGCTAAAGTTTTGAGTTAAATTGAAAACGGCTAAATTTTAGGGGTTAGATTTATATTGAATTTTATGTTGAACGACTAACTTTAGGGAGCTTTAGGGTGAAACGGAAGACGGCTAAACTTTAGGTGCTTAGATTTATTTTGCATATTTTTATTAAAACGACTAAAATTTAGAGAGTTTTAGGGTTAAATTGAAAACCCCCAACTTGAAATGGATAAAGTTTAGGGGTTTCAAAATAAAAACGGGTCTACTTTAGGAGTTAGATTAATTTTGGATTTTTTTTAAATGGCTAAACTTTAAGGAGCTTTATGGGTTAAACTTAAAATGGCTAAAGTTTAAGGGCTTTATATTAGCCGGTTCAAGCTTGAAGTGGCTAAATTTTAGCCTATAATAATGTTTATTTTGGTAATCAGATGTATTCAATATTTATTTCAGTGATTTTCCGGTATCTATTAGGGTGATGAGGTTTCTAAAGATTTACGTATCTAAAGATTTATGTGTTTTAACTGAGCTGTTAAAATATAGGTTCCTTAGGCCTAAACGAATTAAATAATTTAAACTAAATTTTATATGTGACGATCAAAGTTATAGCAATTAGCAAAGTCATAGTATTAGAACGAGGGAAATTAGTTTTTGAGTTATGCGTTTATAAATAGATACCGGGCTTATAAATATGTTATGAGCTAATAAGTTTTGAGTTAAATGGATTTTTATTGGACTCAAGTTTTAAGCGTTAAACGAGTTTTGTAATTAAAAAAAACTACATATAGCATATATATATAGGAATTTTATAAAAAAAATGTGCCCCCAAAAAATACTTGTCGTAGCCGTATGGCCTCCCTAGCCACCATGAGGGAGAGAGATGTATTCGGGTAGTCACGATTCGGTAACATTGGCGCCACTCCTATCGAGCACTGGGTTGTGATGTTTTCATCGCTGAGCACCCCTCCCACCCTTATGGGGAATATACGTTCGGTTAATTTAGGATCATAGGCGAAAAATACGTTCAAAGTTAGGATTTTCTTTAAGCATTTCCTTATTTGGAATTAATTCCAACCAATTGATAAAAGTTGAGATTTCTAAAATCCAATAACAGGTAAAATATTTATAGGCTTGAAACTAGTATAGTATTAAGTGATACTCGTTCGATTACATGGACATGTTTATATAAATTGAAACTGTATATGTTAATATATTATGTGATACTGAACTTATAATAAAGTCGTCGCCCACCTCGCCCATGCTCAAAACCGGGCCTTCAAGCCATGTAGCACAGGGTTTTAACCTAGTCATTTAATAAATGCTCTCAAGTGGGGGATTTATAGGCAGTAAGTAGGGTACAAAATAATCACGTAAATTTGAAATCTTTTAATCCACTATCATAAAAGAGGTCATTTGCTACATAAGTTTTTTATGAAAAAAAATTGTGTTACAAATTTTGACAAAACTGCTACACATTTGTGATGACCAAAAACCTCTATTTTTTAAACAAATTTGCATCACAATAATGACAAAAACTTAGGAAATTGCGTAAGAAATACACTGCAAATTTCCCACACCAGATTTTCGTAGGAAATACGTTGAAAATTGCGTTGTAATAATTGGTTTCCAACGAGGGTTTTTCTAACATCAAGATTTTATTGAAAATGCGTCACAAATTTGAATTTGCTACGCATTTGCAACGAAACCGTGATGTTATAAAAACCCTCATCGGAACCGATTACTACACATTTATTACGCATTTTTCAACGTATTTCCTACAAACATATGGTGTGGAAAATTTGTGATTCATTTCCTACGTCATTTTCTATGCAATTTTCTAAGTATTAATCGCTATTGTGTAGCAAATTTGTCTAAAAAATAAGGGTGTTTTTTATCATCACAAATTAGTAGCAATTTTATCAAAATTTATGACACGTTTTTTACATAGAAATCTTTTTTAGTAGAAGAGCCACTTTTTTATTAATAGTGATCCATATAAACAACATGTTTGACAAATGCTACTTCTACTTACATCCAATATGAAATTACTTTAGACAAAATGCTACTTCTACTTACATCCAATATGAAATTACTTTAGAGCACGAAAATCCCTAGCCTAAAGTGCCAAACCCTATGGGGGTGCCTTGTAAACAACCTATATTTTTCTCCTTTGGTCAGGAGAAATTACAATTTACCAACCACTTTACGGTGGAGTGGTATGGAGGCTCAATGATAAAAGACTCATGGCTGAAAGGTCATAGGTTCGTTTCTTGAGGGCGCCGGATTTTACCGATTATTCCATTGTCGTGCTTTCGGACGAGTGGATAGTCGGGTTTTTCCCCGGAACTGGTAGACTTGGTGAAACCAGGAGCTCCCTTACATGTCTGGCTATACCGGGTGTAAGGGGTCCTGATTTGACTGAGGAGGGACTTCGAAGAGAGTTCTTGGTGAATTTCGTTTGCCGTTAAAAAAACAGAGAGAAATTACAATTTGACCAATTAATAAATTCTTATTAGGGGAAATAAGATCAACGAACACCCTCCTTTTGTGCCCCTCTAGTTCTGCCCACACATGTGATTATTCTAAATCTCTAATCATAGACTTCTCTATATTATATGCTTTAATCAATTAAATTCATCATTAAACAACACCTGCATTATCTAAATCAATAGCCCTATACAGGCCCTGCACTCATTAGTCATAAGAAAGCTTGTACAAGAAGGAACATCGACTATATGACCTGTTGTCATCACCATCCTGGCCACTATTCTCTCTACAATAAGCAATGCATGTATATCTAGGTTTAACAATTTTTGTGTGCATGATGATGCCATGCATGTTAAAAAAAAATAAAAAGATACAATAACTTCAAATATAACAAGTTTTTCTAACAACCATTCCAGTTAAAGAGGAAATAGTCAAATACAGAGGAATGTATTTACAGGGGTTGCATTAATGTAATTTGTAGGCAAAAATTCTGATCGTGAGTTTTAAAAATAAATCTTGAAAAATAAATTTTGGGTCCACCACTGATTAGATACCTGACCCGAACATATTTTATCCATATCTACAATATTTGGCTCACTTTTTGTTTAATATAGGAGTAACTTCAATTTTTCGTCGTTGTGGTTTATTCAAAATATCAGGTATCATCTATTTTGAAAACTTTTAACATTATGAGGGTATAGCATTTTCATTTTAACAACAATCGTCCCTGACCCTAACGAACATCAAACGAATCGTTAGTGGCCACCCACGTGCATGCCACACGCAGGGTATTTTTGTCCTTTCACGCCTTACTTCATCTGCTTATACATTTCCGTCCTAAATGCGCAAACTAGAAACCCTAGGAACAATTACATTGAAGACGACTATCACTTTAATTTGTATGGTCCGTCCAAATGAAGATGGCGATGACATCAACCCAATGGAGGCTTACGGTAAGGGTCATTGCATAAAAACAAAATGATCTTTGAAAGTTTGTTTGATTTTGTGATGCATGGAGTCAACTAACGTGATGTTCGTAATATCCTACGTGTCTTATCTTTCGGTTTTTCGTTGAGGTATTCTCTAAAACATCTTATGGTGTGTATGATATAATTATTTGAATAAACTTGTAAATGGATTACTGAATTGGGATATAGATTCGTATCATGTTTTTAGATCACGCTTCCGAAATTTGATTTATTAAATAAACGTTATTTAATTGTAGATTTAGAACAATATAAAATACGATTTGTAACCTCGCGTATTTCCCTGATATTTTTATAAAATGTAATTCCCAAATTATCTCATAAAATCCCATTTATTCTTATCTAATTTTGTTCATTTAAATTCATCCTTGTATTTATTTTTATTTTTTATGTTTTTTAATCATCTTTGTGTTTATAAAATTTAATCTTGTGGATACCCTATACTAAATCTTACCTATAATCTATATTTATAATAAACCAAAGCCATTTTAATGACATGGCACTCAATGAGAGTATCCTCCCTCTTAAGTGTGCCATGTGGCAATGACATGGCATGATATTAAATTAATTAAAAAAATCTCTATCCTATATACTCTCAAACCCTAATCTCATGTGCTCCACGATTCCTCCAAATAAATAAATAACTAACACAGATTTTTCTAATATAAATTATTTGATAGTTGGAGCAGGTATAGTTCGATTGGTTCTATTTTTTTTGTTTTTTTTCACCAATTGTTTATTTGAAATTCTTCATATGTGGTTTGTATTTTTAAATTATTATATATATTATTATCTTTTTGCAGTTACGGATTTTGAAATCTTTTTAATAATTGGAATTTGCAGAGAAGAAGTTTTATTTTACTACAAGTTCTACATATGATATTGGAGACTGTTGAACATAATCATAACCATAATTATAATCATGATCATCAAGTTGTTGAAAGGAGAACTGTTTTGGTGGGAATGGATATTGATGATTATGGGAAAGAGCTTCTTGATTGGGGTATGGTGAAAGTTGCGGATGCAGGTGATCGCGATTAATGTGTGGACAAATTCAGGTACACATAACCAAGAAGACTAAAATTCTAACACCAAACACAAAAATCATAATTTTCTCACAATTCATGTCTTCATCTCGTGGAACGTATGGTTTTCGTTTATTGTTTTCATGTCGAGGATCGTATTGGTCGACCATGGGAGTCGATGCCGTTTAAGGACCCTTCCACATTTGACACGCTAGGGATGGATCCGCTGAAGAAAGCATAGATCATAATTGTTATGTTGCGGATTGTATGTTATTGTTTTTGGTTAATCGTTTTATTAATAATTGTTAACAGTTTTAGAAGTTATTGATATTATTTCCTTAAGCTAATTTGTTACTTACATGCAGATGTTGATGTTATTATGGGTTTCTAAGTTGTTTATGTTTGTTATAGTCTTTGTGGTGATTTTTTTTTAATGTTTTTCGGAGAGAATCTGATGAGTTTCAGGAGTATTATACTGGCGGTGAGAAAAGGTAAAGATTGTTACGTTTTTTATTACTATTATTATTCTTATTATTTGTTTGATTATTATTATTATTGTTATTATTATTATTATTATGATTATGATAGGTTTAAATTGTCCACTTTAACAGGTTTTATTTGTTATTGTGATTGTTATATGTTTAATTGTTCAACTTTGTAGGTTTAGTTGTTATCATTGTGATTATTGTAGGTTTAATTGTCTAATTATGAGATTGTATCTACGATTATCACCGTTGTTTTGATTTTGTAGGATTACATAATTTGTAGTACTCTGGATCAAGCTCCCGATTTTGTAGATCATGTATAGTTTGTAAAAAAGTTGAACCAACCAGGTATCGCTACATAATTTGTCATTCTCTGATTCGTAGCTACATAATTTGCAATTGCCTTGAGTAATTATATTTTGTTATTATTTTTTTTTTCATTTTAGGATTTTAATCTCTCATTAGATTTTTCAGCCCCGGGATGCTCCCGGGGTATAAACTAGTTTTTTTATATACTATTTTTATAGTTAATTTTTTAAGACTTTCAAGCATTTTCCAATTATATTATTTATTTCCTGATAAATAAATAAAGAATATATGTATATATATATATATATAACTTTTAAATCTAATACATTACCCCAATCTAACCCAATTCTGATTTAGCCCAGATTTTCAACCCATACTGCATAATCCAGCCCAAATCTCTTAGATTAATCTGGTATCCATCTCCTATATACACGACCCGTTTAAGTTTAATCAAACCCAGACTCAATTAAGCGATATTATGGAATGGATAATGCAAAACTACCCTGTAATCCTAAACGTATAATCAAACCGACCTACTATGTTGATAATTACGTGATACCAACAACCTATAGTTGGTTCATTTGATGATTATCCAAAAATATTTTAAAACCCATATTTGTACCATATATAAATCCTTCAAATTCGTTCCCTTCTGTATAAATTGAACCTCCCTATAATCCCAGAACTGTGTCGCCTTAAATACGCCCCAAACAATTGTTGTGTTCATCGTATGTATGATCTCCAATTTGAGTTGCAATCTGTTCGTTCCTTTATTGTGTTCTACCAATCCCAAATCCGTAAGTAACAAAGAAAAACCAGCTAATTCCTAACATAAACTTCAATTTTCTAACTTTTGTTGCTCTTTACCTAGCTAATTCCTAAAGGTTATTGATTGTTCTTAGCAAGCCAAGAATGATGTTGGTTGCTCTTTCCCACATTGGTGGATTTGCCCAGGTAATAAAGCCACACCCTGAGTTTTGTAGATAAATGTAATAACAACTCAATGAAAAAAAATATGGATAAAGATCTTAGAGCATTCACATCAGTTCTTGCATATCGTTGTGAGTGAGTTTTGCATATTTTAAAAAAGTAATTGTTAGTGGATGAGAGAGAAATGTTACTGTTCATGTGTACATTTGGGGTAACACTGTTCCCGATCATTTATTTTTATTTTAGTATTATTTGAAAGTGGTTGTGAGTGGATGAGAGAGAAATGGTAATGATAAAAGTATAAAAAAAATATTAATTAATTGAAAATGAGAGGGAAAAATGTAGTGATTTTTAGTGTAGTTTGATGGATGAAAATAGAGAACCTGATGTGAATGCTCTTACACAACAATGTAAACAACAGCTTGGGTTTGATTCTGTCCATGAGGTTCGTAATGATGTTGGAAACCCACAAGGACAAACGATGTTTCATGTGGTTTAAGACAAGATCGTTGCTTTGATTGAGTGGAGTGATGATTCAATTAGTGGTACTGTAGAAGGTATAAGTATTAGAGTGATAGATATTACAATTGTATTCCATTATCTTTGAGTTAGTTAGGGACAGTTAGTGACAGCTGTAGTAGGCAGTTATGCATGTGCCTATATATAGTTTAGATGTATTTGTATTTTGATTAACACAAAACATAATATAAAATACTTTCTCTCTATAAAACCTTACCTTCTCTCTCTGTTGTTGGTTCTCCGCAACTCTCTGATCATCTTCATCCTCTGTCTTTCTATTCTTTTTTTTTCTCCCTAGTGATTTTCTTGGTCATCTTCTATCCTGTTCTAACTAATTCCCTTCCTATCTTTTTCATTCTCTTGATATGTTCTCTGTTTTCTTCCTACTTTGTTTCTGCTCTGTTTTCTATGGCAGAATCTGCTTCTTCTGAATTCCCATCCAATGGCTCCAATTCATTTCCTAATTTTGTTAATCTCTTTTCAGTAAAGTAAGATGATCAAAATTACTTGAATTGGAAATATCAAGTAATAACAATCTTAAAAAACTTGGGCTTGTTACAATACTTGAATGATAATATTCCTGTTCCTCCAATTGGATCCAAAGAACGAGATTCATGGGACAAATATGATGGTTGTTTTATGGATTTAATTACTTCAAGTCTTTCATCTTCTCGTACATATACTTCTCTTCATATTACTTTTCATGAGTTAGTTTTTGATATTCCCGTCTCTTCTTTGTTATGATCCTTCTTCTTCTCGTACATATACTTCTCTTCATATTACTTTTCATGAGTTAGTTTTTGATATTCCCGGCTCTTCTTCATCTTCAAATCCTCCTGTTGCTGATTTTCTTCCTATTTTCTTTGTTCCTCCTCCTACCTATTTTGTTGCCTTTGATTCTACTACTTCCATTTCTTCTTCTTTTTCTCCTCCTACTTCTTCACCTCCTTCATTTTCTCCTCCTCTTCTTCTTCTTCTTCTTCTTCTCCCACTTCATCTTCTTCTCCTCCTCCTCCTCCCAGTACTCGTATTCATCCGATGACCACTCGGTCACCGGATCATACTCATCAGGCGAGACAGTTTCCTGACCATGTTACATTTCTTGCTTCTACTACTCCCACCAGTGAGCCTACTACTTTTCAACAAGCTCAGCGATGGTCTGTGGTGGGACGCTATGCGTGCTAAGATGGATGCTCTTTATGCCAACCAGACTTGACGTCTGGTTCTGGCTCCCACTGGTGCCAACATTGTTGGTTGCAAGTGGTTTACAGGATTAAGACTAATCCTGATGGCACTGTGAGTAGATATAAAGCCCAACTTGTTGCTAAGCGCTTTCTACATACTGAGGGGGTTGATTACACTGAGACTTTTAGTCCAGTTGTGAAACCCACTACTATTCGTACTATTCTTTCTGTTGCCTTTTCCAGTGGATGGGATATTCGGCAGTTTGATGTCATCAATGCCTTTCTTCATGGGGATTTGTCTGAGACGGTTTATATGACACAACACCCTGGCTTTGTTGACCCCTCTCGTCCTCAGCGTGTTTGTCTTCTACAGAAGGCCCTTTATAGCCTAAAGCAGACACCTCGTGCTTGGTTATCCAAGATTTCTTCGGCTCACATTGCTAGTGGGTTTTCACGGTGTATTTCACCTATGATGTTACGGTGTGAAGTAGGGACTTAACAATATATTAAAGTTTTGATATTTACCTCAGCGCGCGACGGTATTTGGGGAATCAAACGGTGACACTTAACCGTAAATTGAGTGTTATCCTACTGTGGACCACGCCTGAACAAGAAAGCGCAGAGAGACGATTGAATTTAGATTGATGGTAGCGACAATTCAAAAGTGGTTGACTAAGTGCTATGTTGACGGGTAAGGTTCGAGGTGGTAAGGTGGTGCGGTTGCGAAGTGTGAAGGTGTTAGTCGGAACTAGAGTCAGTGGCGGCGAGATATATGAGTGGTGAATTTTTTTACAAGCCTCGTTACGTTCACACCTTATCATTGATCAACCTCCTCTAATATAAGGCCTAGGGGTATGCCTTCACTTTAAGGGCGTTAATGCTGAGATGGAATTTTAACTTTTATGGCAAACCATTCCTTTCCATGGGTGAAAGGGCGTGAGAGTTCCCAAGGTTAACATCTTCACGAAACTTAAAAAGGAAATTGCAATTAGAGACATTTATTACATTCATTGCACCAACGGCTCTTTTTAAAAGATTTATATATTCTTGTTTTTTTTTTTTCTTTTTAACCAAACATTGCTAATATATATATACACAATTCATCATATTATTTTTTCATACCAAATCAATATCCTCCAAATTTTTTAGACAATGTCTACCTCATCATCAACATCTTCAACATCTTCATCATCATCCTCCGAGTCCGACGTTGCGGACGAGGTTTTTTTCCAAACGGTTGTAGACGCTACCCATGCTTTTATACAACAACCACAAGCACCGCCACGGACCAGAAAACCTGCACTCAGTCGTAACCGGTTACGTGCTCATACGATGCTAGTTAACGACTATTTTAAAGAAATTGATCCAACATATCCGGGCGATATATTTAGGCGTCGTTTTCGAATGAACCGACCACTATTCTCGAGAATACTTGAAGATGTGGAGAGAGTGAACCCTTGGTTCCAACAACGGTATGATGCGAGAGGTCGAATTGGTTTTAGCGCTTTACAAAAGTGTACGGCGGCTATTCGGCAAATGGCATACGGAACCGCTCCTGATGCTTTTGACGAATACTTGAAGATGTCCGAGCGCACTATAAGGTTATGCATTTACAAATTCAGTGAAACTGTAATTACCTTGTATGGCAAGAGATATTTAAGAAGACCAACACCGAGCGATATTCAAGCGTTATATGCGGCACATGAAGCTAGACACGGCTTCCGAGGTATGCTCGGTAGCATCGATTGCACACATTGGGAGTGGCAAAACTGCCCTAATGCATGGCGAGGTCAATATATGCGTGGTGATCATCCGCATCCTACCATAATGCTTGAGGCTGTGGCATCTGCTGACTTGTGGATTTGGCATGCATTCTTTGGCATTGCCGGATCCAACAATGATATTAACGTCTTGGATATGTCGCCTATCTTCGACGATATAGTAAATGGAACCGCACCGGACTCTTCATTTCATCTTAGAGAAACAACGTATAAGCTTGGCTATTATCTCGCTGATGGTATATATCCTGAATATGCCACAATGGTCAAAGCTTTTAATGCTCCAGTAGGTGAGAAACGTGTTATCTATACATCCGCTCAGATGTCAGCAAGAAAAGATGTCGAGCGAGCGTTTGGTATTTTAAAGCAACGATGGCATATAATTAAACATCCGGCACGGGCTTGGTCACCAACCAAAATTAGGAGGGTAATGTACGCGTGCATAATTTTACATAACATGATTTTAGAAGATGAGGAACAAATCATTTGTCAATACAATGAACATGAAATAGACGTGCCTATTGAAGAAGTTAATGAAGTACAACAACGAGCAAACCGACGTGAGATACGTAACCGAGAAGTGCATCATCAACTTAGGTCGGACTTGGTAGACCATATTTTCGAACGTTCACAAGAGTAGATTACCCTTCCAGTTTCAAATAAATACATTGAGTATATTTCTAGTTTTATTATTTATTTTTAATTTTAATGTTTATTAATTTTGGTATTTATTTTTGAATTTAAATTACCCTTTCAATTTCAATTAAATACATTGAGTGTTGACATTGGGATGAAAAAGAATGTTGCAATATATAAAAAATCTTTTGAAATCTTTTCATTTAGTATGGAACGTGACAATTTTAAAAATCATTTGAAATCTTTCCTTTGAAATCCTCATTCATATGGAAAAAAAAGAGACGTTGCAATTTAAAAAAAAAATCCTTCTAAATCATTTCATTATTATGGAAAAAACGTGGATGGTTCTCCGGATGAAGAGGGGCCCATACGACCAATTGGACGGAATAAAGCAAAACGATGCCAAAATTCAAGTTCTAACACAATACCTTCTGTCGAATCCGAAAATGTGGCATTATTGGCAGAACAAATGATGCAGTTCAACGCCCACCAACAAGAAAAAATCGATTTGAAAAAATCTAAGATGGACTTGCAAAAAGAGAAGATTGAGATGAAGAAAAAAGAAGAGAAACGTAAGGACTTTCGAATTCTCACACAAAACACCGATCATCTCACGGGCTTGGATCGTCAATTGGCAGAAGAAATGAAACAAGAGATTAGGAACAAATACGGAATTTCTTAATTTTTCATTGCATGTTTTTTATATGTCCTTTTTATATTCAATGTCTATTTTTAATAAAGAAAATTTAATGAAGTATTAATATTAAATAAATATGTAACTTAAAAAAAGAAAGAAAGTGGATGAGGTAAAGTTAAGGGATGTTAAACCATTTCCTTGATGTGACATAGAGTTATAGAGAAAAAACTTAGTGATGTGGCGTCTAGATGGAGTTAAGAGGGGTTAAAGTATACCCCATGGCCTAATGATAATTGTTGAATCATTTATTTTAATTAAATTGGCCAGTTATGAAATTGATTATAACATTATGGCCTCATTGAAATCTCTAGCAAGTTACAAGAATAAAGAAGTGGGTTAATGTCAGTTTCAACACCTCCTTGCCTACAACCAATATTCATATTAAACCTTTTAGTTTTGAAATATGTTATTGAAGTTGTTGCTCATTGTTGGCTAATTATAATAAGTGTTACTAAATAATAGTTTAATGCATAGAAATGTTTGGTGTTTTGGCAAAAATAGTCCCTCGATATTTAACTAAGTTAGTTTAATTATGTCTTAGTATTTCTTTTATAAAAACTAACCAAGTTAACAAACTTAATTTAAAATGTTTTTTTTTATAACATCTAATCCGAATAACGTTTTCAATATATGCATTCTAATAAAACGTAGATACGATCCATAATAAATGCAAATAATAAATTTTGAGTTCGCTCTTTTATTAAATTTAAAAACAAAACCTACAGAGACTAAAATAGAAACATTTGAATACACGAAGGACTATAATCGACAACTTGTTAAAGGATGAGGGTGACGGATGTCACAGTCTCCCCTACTTTAGAAAATTTCGTCTCGAAATTTCTTATAAGTGGAGGTTTCTATGAAACAAAAGGCGTTGTAAATGTCAAGTAGGTAAAAAAAAAATTCATTAGTCAGATTTTGACAAAATTTAAAGTAGTTGTCTAATATCCAAAGTAAAAGTTTCAAAATCTTTGACAGTTGACCCAAGATTAAGAAATTGAGAATTTAAATGTGAAAGGCCTTGGGAATGTGTAACTGGTGAGGAAAAAAAAACACCGATGAAGGTAGTCTCCCCTACTTTAGAAAGTTTATAATTAAAACTTTATTAGGGTACGTAACAAGTCGAAAATGTAAGAGTACACAAGGTTTGCGTGTTCTGTAGAGGTGTCAACAAGGAAGGCTCCAACAAAACTAATTAAAGCTTATGTAAAATGTTCTTATCGATAATGCTAACTATTAATCAATGATCTAATGAAGAGGTAGTAACGGGTAGGTTCTTGGTCAGACTCCTAGTCCGCTCCTGCAGTATCGTTTATGCTTATATATAGAGTGTACCGCAGCTAACCCACCACACTCCCGATACTTTGGACTCGTACTGGTTGTCTACCAATAGCCTAAATAGAATCACACACCACCCTCATGTACCTGTAAACCCATGATTGCGTTCCGGACCGTAATCACCGATTTACCTTACACTAAGGTGTTATGCTTTTCCATAACCTTAACAAGAAATAAATGCGTGCAACCAATATGTAATAGCCACTGTAATTTCTATTTACATCGTTGGCTTTAAACACTCATATTGATAAACTCTGAGGTTTACACCGTTCCCCTCGGTTTAAAGAAATACCCTAATCCGAGTCGTACGTGGGCACTAGCTTAGATCTCATACGAGTTATCAACTAGTATGTTTATTGGCCATGATGAAAAACAAAATAATGCATAGTATAACAGGGTTTTGCTCAAAACAGGAAAGAATATATGCATACCAAATATGTATTCATGTAAGTAGATAAGTATAGCATAAAATTTTGATTTAAATATAAATCGAGTAAATCGCACAATTGCGCAAAATGAGAGTAAACGAATTGAATAATGCTCAAAATCAGTGACATAAGAATAACTGCTAATAAATTGTGTAAAGGTAATCTCAAGTAACGTGTAAGAATAACAACCAATAAATGAATAATGCGAGGATAATGCGCGAACATAAAAAAATAATGTAAGAATAAAATAATGAAATTTACTGTAAATGGAAGTGCACAGAATAGACATATAGTCTACTGGCATGAGGGTTTGAATTTAGTAGTTTTGCATATATGCTCTACACGATAAAAGACATTTAGCAACATTCCGATGAAGATATGTCCCACATTTTATTAGACTAAAAATTTTGCGACTGGGATAGTGCAAGTATATAAAGATAAATTTCCGTTTATGAAAACGTAGTTTACTCGAACTTTGTGATATAGTTGAAAGAGTAGTAGTAAAATATGAGAATAAACTTTTTAGAAATCGAAGAATGTTTTAGATTCAAAATAGGTTCACTTGAAAAGATTTTGTAGGTACACATTTTCATGTGTTTACTAGAAGTCGAGTTTGAAAAGTGTTATAAGGCATGTTATTAGTTGAAAATTTCTTTTCCCGAAACATATGTTGGATCCGTTATATGAAAACAAGAAAATTCACATTTGACTTGTAAATATGTGAAACAAGTTTATAAGATGCAAGAGGAAATCATATAAACCAAATGTGTTTCAAAAGATCAAGATTTAAAAATTTGCGTGAATGATGAAAACCAACGTGTATGACACAAAAACTTATAATTACATAACATTTTTGAAAACAGATTTCAAACTTTGAAAAGAAGATCGAGGCACAGTAAAGGAATTGATAAGGGTTGAGTTGACTCTTCTTGATAATGATTGAAAAGTATGGGTAAGACAGGTAGAAAATTGCATATGGTCCCGAATGCCTTGACGAATTTTGAGAAGTAAAACTTTACTGTATTTAAACATTCCTTCTGTTTACAAGTTAAAATCCAATTAAAGTTGAAAAATCTTCCATATTTATTAAATGTTTGAGAAAATCCGAGTGGTACCCATTTTGATTAAACTTGAAACCTTGAATTGTCAAAATGTTACGAAAGTTATACGTTGAAAAAATCGTTTGTTTGTAAAAGTTGTTAAGGCATCTCTTTGAGCTCATAGCACGCTAAATGTTTCAAGGCATAAGGTGAATAAGTTTCTCTAAAGCTGGGTCCTTGGGTTTTGTGCTTTTATGAGATGGCAACATAGGGTATATTGTTAAGGTAATCGCTTTAGAGAGTAGTGTACTGATGTGTGTTGGATAGATAGGCATTTATGATGTTGTGTATATTGTAGAGACACAAGGGAATAGTTTGGAGATATACCGTGACATCGATCGAGTAAATTTGTAAACTTGATGATAATAACAAGACGATTAATAAGTTTGAAACCACATTCGTGTTTAACTGTGCAACGTTCAAGAATAAAAAATGTGATCAAAGTTAAACAATAAGTTTAAAAATTTGAGTCATAGGAAAATGTTTTTTTTTTTTTGAACAAGAGAAATGACGCGTTATAAAAATCACGAAACATAAATGGAATAGTGTAAGTTTTAATGCGGTAAAATAGCGCATAGAAGTTTTAGTAATGATGATGAAAAGCGAACGATCAATGAGTATATAAAACAACAGGTAATGGAACTTAAAATCCAAATGTTAAACAAAACATAAGAATTAATAACAAAAAAAAACGGAAAAAAATGCACTAATAGTGATAGCTATTAATAGGGAAAACTCAAAAGAGATAATAACTTCATTATAGAAAATTATGATAAGAGTTCAAACAGCAAATGAAAAGTATACCAATAATAGAATGTAATACTGAAAATATTTCTAACGAAACTGGTGACTAGCCAAAGAAATTGAAATATTATTAGTGACTTATGGGGAGCGTACTTAAACTTATGAGTAAATGGTCATCCTTCCCGATTGCACGTACCCCGTCACTGGTAAATTTCAAAATCTTTAGCAAGAATTTAAAACGAGATGTAGAAATAACTCCTTGAGGTGTGGATTTCACTCCTAGCTCAAAGTGTTACGTCAAAAGCAAAAATAGGAAAAAAGTGGAACTAGTCACTAAGATAAGGATATCACTCCCAGCTCAGTGGTTAAGTTTCTTTTGAAGGAATAATCATTTGAGGTGTGGGTATCACTCCTATCTCAAAGATATTTATCCCGAAGATGTAAAATATATAGAAGAGGGAAACTAACCACCAAGGTGTGGATATCACTCCTAACTTGGTGATCTTGTTTCGTTTGTGAAATATGAGTGTCTTCTTCTCCAAGCAAAATACCGAAAGAATAACGAGAAATAATCATAGAGAAAATATATTGAAAGAAATTATAAGAAATAAGAGAAATGTACACGAGAGGACTCGTGAAAATAAACTTAGTTATAGACTAGGCTAAAAGGCATTCTAATAACCTAATTCCCTATAACCATGGCTCTGATACCAATCTGTAACACCCCAACCGATGGCGGAAACATCGAGGTGTCACGTAGTGACGATTGTTCAATAGCTCATGGACTAAAGTGTAAATTTGAATACATTGATTAAATAATTTATTACATTCAAATGAAATACAACGATTCTAACTGTCAACTAAATTGAAATACAATGAATCAAAATCTAATATAAATCCGAAAGCTTAAAGGATGCATCTCAAAACAACCTGAAACATGTACAAAATAATTTGGTCAATACAAAAAAATTGTATTGGTGAGCATACCCTGTTTGAATATATATAGTAGGGAAAAAAAATGTTTAGCAATTCATGTGCGGTACCATTTGCAATTATGTAATAAGTAATATCCGTTCAAAACCAAACCTGAGAATAATGACTAACACATGACTAACCAACTGAATAATGAATTAACAAGACAATGACCAAGATTCTCTCAACGGAGTCTCAAGGGGGTATACCATAGTACTATTCATTGAAAAGCTAGGCCGCCCAGCGGTTAATGATTTTGACAAGTCATAGACACACCAATTAACATAAAGCAAACACACATGAGAATTGCATTAAGTATAAGAAATTGAAACTTGATTAATATATAGGTACATGAGTCACCCCAAAGTAGTAAAACAGTAAAAAGGGGAAAGATATACTCACCTCTATTGTGATTATGATTTTAGAAGAGAGTGTCGTGAATCAATGAATTACACTTGAACCTAAGTAAATTAAGAATGATGATTTAGTGTCTGTTTATATTATTTTATAGTGTTCGCTCAAAATATATCACTGTTGATATATCATTTATATTATTATTAGCATAATTATTATTTTACCAACATTAATTTAAGGATATAGTATTTATTCAAATATGAAACGTAATGTGTTTTTTTTATTTAAAAAAAATAAATAAATAAATAAACAAATAAGTATAATATGATTTGGTTTGCATTTGACAAAATAGTTCATTGACAATGATTTGGAAAGTAGAAAAAAAAACTTATTATTTTTTTTTATATAAACGTAAATTTTTCAAAATTTACTAAAATTGATTTGGAAAGACCAAGTGAAAGTGGCTTTTCAACTACCAATGGTCAAACAGAAACAAGTACAATACATCGGAATTGACCGCCATCTTCACCGGTAGCAATATTGGTCACCAGAGATTCGCTTCAAACCAAGTTATTTCACCTATGATGTTACGGTGTGAAGTTGGGACTTAACAATATATTAAAGTTTTGATATTTACCTCAGCGCGCGACGGTATTTGGGGAATCAAACGGTGACACTTAACCGTAAATTGAGTGTTATCCTACTGTGGACCACGCCTGAACAAGAAAGCGCAGAGAGACGATTGAATTTAGATTGATGGTAGCGAAAATTCAAAAGTGGTTGACTAAGTGCTATGTTGACGGGTAAGGTTCGAGGTGGTAAGGTGGTGCGGTTGCGAAGTGTGAAGGTGTTAGTCGGAACTAGAGTCAGTGGCGGCGAGATATATGAGTGGTGAATTTTTTTACAAGCCTCGTTACGTTCACACCTTATCATTGATCAACCTCCTCTAATATAATGATAATTGTTGAATCATTTATTTTAATTAAATTGGCCAGTTATGAAATTGATTATAACATTATGGCCTCATTGAAATCTCTAGCAAGTTACAAGAATAAAGAAGTGGGTTAATGTCAGTTTCAACACCTCCTTGCCTACAACCAATATTCATATTAAACCTTTTAGTTTTGAAATATGTTATTGAAGTTGTTGCTCATTGTTGGCTAATTATAATAAGTGTTACTAAATAATAGTTTAATGCATAGAAATGTTTGGTGTTTTGGCAAAAATAGTCCCTCGATATTTAACTAAGTTAGTTTAATTATGTCTTAGTATTTCTTTTATAAAAACTAACCAAGTTAACAAACTTAATTTAAAATGTTTTTTTTTATAACATCTAATCCGAATAACGTTTTCAATATATGCATTCTAATAAAACGTAGATACGATCCATAATAAATGCAAATAATAAATTTTGAGTTCGCTCTTTTATTAAATTTAAAAACAAAACCTACAGGGACTAAAATAGAAACATTTGAATACACGAAGGACTATAATCGACAACTTGTTAAAGGATGAGGGTGACGGATGTCACAGTTATCGCGTCATACAGGTACTCCTTTGGATGATCCTACTATGTATCGGAGTACTGTGGGGGCATTACAATATGTGGCATTGATTAGGCTTGAGATTGCTTATGCGGTCAGTAAGGTGTCTCCGTTTTTACAAACACTTACTAATCATCATTGGGGCGATGTTAGACGCATTTTACGATACTTAAGGGGGACTATTACACAAGGTTTAACCATTTGACGGTCTGATAGATTTGATATTCATGGTTATTCTGATGTTGATTGGGCCGGTTGCCCTGATGATCGCCGCTCTACTACCGATTATTGTGTTTTTCTTTGACCCAACCTTATCAGTTGGAGTTCCAAGAAACAACACACTGTTGCTCGATCGTGTAATGAGGCAGAGTATCGGGCTTTAGCACACACTGCAACTGAGATTAGATGGATTGGTTCTTTATTATCTAAGCTACATATTACTTTATCTTGTCTACCTACTATTTGATATGACAATCTTGGGGCTACATATCTTACAGTCAACCCAGTGTTTCATTAGCGCACGAAAAACATTGAGATTGACTTGCATTTTATTCAAGGGATGGTGCTTGCAGGTTCTCTTATGGTTCGATATGTTTCTACTACAGCTCAGCTTGCAGATGTCTTGACCAAAGGGTTGTCTTCGGCTCGTTTTGACACTCTTCAGGTCAAGCTTCATGTTGCATCACACCGTTCAGCTTGAGGGAGCATATTAGAGTGATAGATATTACAGTTGTATTCTATTATCTTTGAGTTAGTTACTGACAGTTAGTGACAGCTATAGTAGGCAGTTATGTGTATCATGTGCTTATATATAGTTTAGATGTATTTGTATTTAATTAACACAAAACATAATACAAAATATTTTCTCTCTCTAAAACCTTACCTTCTCTCTCTAACCTATCTTCTCTCGCTGTTACTGTTTGATAATAGGCGTATGAAGAAAGGTGTGAAAAGACAAAAATATCCCGCACGTGACCTCCATATGGATGGCAACTAGCGGTTCGTTTGAGACAGGGACGATTGTTGTTAATAATGAAAATAATATAACCCCAAAGTGTTAAAAGTTTCCAAAATGGCTGATATTTGGTTTTCTCAACAAAACATAGGGATGGAAATTAAAGTTCACTCACTACAAAGAGGGTGTTTGGGATTGAGTTTGAAAATGCAAAAGTGTTTTTGGTCAAAAGTGCTTCTTGGTTTATGACTTTTTGAAAAAGAGTTTTAAAAAAAGTGTTTGGATTAGTTTTTCGGATGAGAAACGTCAAAAAGTCAATAAATTGTTGTTTTAAGTGTTTCGCTTAACTTATTGTGAATATTGGTTTTCTGGGTGGTTAATTTGTAAAAAAAAATTTTCAAAAGCCAAAATCCAGGATTTATAACTTCTCAAAAACAACTTTTTCACCCTTAAAAGCCAAAAGTCAAAACAGAAAGTGCTTTTGGGTTACACAAACAGCTTATTGACTTCTTGAAAAAGTCAATAAATCAATAAATTGTTTTGAAACTCAATCCCAAACACCCTCAAATTTATAGAAATAAGGGACAATTATTTATAACTGAAAGTTTTTTCAAATAATTTAAGAATATAAATATGTATGAAAAATAAGTCTTGATTTAGTTTCATCATTTTCAATAGACCTCAAATTAGATTTTCAATAATAAAGAATGATTCGTAAAGGACCTTTCTAATTAAACCCCCTTAACTTCTAATTAAACCCCCTAAGCCAGGCGCCTCGCTTAGGCCTAAGCGAGGCGTCTGGAATAATAGGTTTCAGGAATCTGAAGCTTTATGTCTAATCAGGCAGTCAGGCGCCTCGCTTTGGCCTAAGCGAGGCGCCTGACTGCCTGATTAGACATAAAGTTGCAGATTCCTCTGAAACCTATTATTCCAGACGCCTCGCTTAGGCCTAAGCGAGGCGGCTGAGAGTTTGATTAACCCTAATTAGCCGTTAAGCCTGAAACTCTCTCGAATTAATTATCCAGGCGCCTCGCTTAGGCCTAAGCGAGGCGCCTGGTCCCATCAGATTTTGGCTATAAATTCATTGGAAATTCATTCGATTTCATTATAAACTCGTTCGATTTCAATTCTTTGTCCACAATATATAGAAACATGTCGTATTACGACTTAATTTTCGGTGATTCTTACGACTCTAATTCATATAATGTCGAGGAGGGGTTGTCGTATAATGTCGGGCAGGGTCCGTCATATAATGTCGGGCAGGGTCCGTCATATAATGTTGGGCAGGGTTCGTCATATAATGTCGAGCAGGGTCCGTCATATAATGTCGGGCAGGGTCGGTCTAGTAGTGTCGAGGAGGGTCAGTCTGGCATTCGTTACCGTGATAATGCGGTAGAACTGGACTTGAATACACAGTGGAAGGACCCATATGAATTTGAAGATGAGCCTAGTCAACCTGCCTACGGTTATACTTACGGCGCTAACGATGGTGATGACACATTTGAAGAACAAGACTGTACGCACTATGAAGACAGCGCTGTCGATGAGAAGTGGGTAGAAGATCAGGAGGAAGGACCTAACCCGATCAACCTTTGGTTCGAGACTGACCGGACATTTTCGACACGCGTTGAGTTGGTCGATTGGGTACATGATACGGGAATGGCAAATGGTGACGTTATAGTTATAAAAAGATCGAAGAAAAGAGGAGAACAGTTCGTGAAGGTATATATTTCAGTCACTATTGTTTTCAAGATATTAACAAATGCGTATTTTATAAATTGTTATTTAAAAAGCAACAATAAACTTAGCTTATAAATTAATTACTAAAAACACGTGTTTTTTCGTTGGTCAAGGTTAATTCCCTACGGGTGCACCAGTGGTTTTCGGGTCACACACCTTTAGGATTACGTTTCTCCTTTACTACGAGTATTGTTAATTTTTAATTAATAAACTTTATTATTATTATTATTATTATTATTATTGTATTTATTATTATTATTGTATTTATTATTATTATTATTGTATTTATTATTATTATTGTTACTAATAATATTATTATTATTATTATTATTATTACTAATATTATTAGGGCTATTATTATTATTATTATTATTTAGTATTATTATTATTATTACTAATATTATTATTATTATTATTATTATTGTTGTTACTATTATTATTATTATTATTATTATTATTGTATTTATTATTATTATTGTTACTAATATTATTATTATTATTATTACGATTATTATTATTATTATTACGATTATTATTATTATTAATATTATTATTATTATTACGATTATTATTATTATTATTACGATTATTATTATTATTATTATTATTAGTTTTATTATTATTATTATTATTTTTATTATTATTATTAATATTATTATTATTATTATTATTACGATTATTATTATTATTATTACGATTATTATTATTATTTTTATTATTATTATTATTATTCTATTTATTATTATTATTGTATTTATTATTATTATTTTATTATTATTATTATTATTACGATTATTATTATTATTATTATTATTATTACGATTATTATTATTATTATTATTACGATTATTATTATTATTATTAGTTTTATTATTATTATTATTAGTTTTATTATTATTATTATTATTTTTATTATTATTATTAATATTATTATTATTAATAATAATATTATTATTATTACGATTATTATTATTATTATTACGATTATTATTATTATTTTTATTATTATTATTATTATTATTATTCTATTTATTATTATTATTGTATTTATTATTATTATTATTACTATTACGATTATTATTATTATTATTATTATTATTATTACGATTATTATTATTATTATTTCTTTAAAAAAATTAAAAATAAACTTATTTTCTAATAAACTTATTTTTGTTAAGGTTGTATTTCAATGCACTCTTGGGGGGGAGCATAAGAGTGTGGCTTTGGTGAGGAAGACGGGTAGCAAAAAAATTGGCTGCCCGTTCAAGTTGACAGGGGTGTTTGAATCTCGGACACGGGTTTGGAGGTTAAAGGTGAAAAACCCGACGCACAACCACACTCCCTTTGAACACTTAGAGGGTCACCCATATGCCAGAAGGCTTTCTGTGGATGACAAACAACTGGTCGGGGAGATGACAGAGAATGATGTTCCCAAGCGTAGCATTTGGAGAATGATCGTTTCAAAGAACCCGGAGAAAAAGACTACCCTGAAAGATATACACAATGCGGCTCAGATGATGAATGCTGGAAAGGCAGTCATTCCCAAAGGTGCAATGGAGCACCTCGAATACTTTCTGACAGAGAGAGAATTCACCTACTACACGCGTGCGGATGAAACCTCGAAGGCTCTCACGGATATTTTCTTCGTTCACAAACATTCACATACTATGTGGTGCGCATTCCCGCATGTGCTGATGATTGACGCCACCTACAATACAAACATGTACAATATGGCGTTTGTTCAGGTAGTGGGTATGGCGTCGACAAACCAGTCGTTTTCGATTGCCCATGCGTTTATTTCTTCTGAGAAGATTGATAACTACATTTGGCTGTTGGAGAGGATAAGGTCTATGTTGGACAAATGTATGGAGCCGCGAGTGATTGTGACAGACAGGGACCTTGCGCTGATGAACGCGTGTGATGTGGTTTTCCCAAAGGCGTACAAGTATCTATGCCGGTTTCATATCTCGCAGAATATCAACAGGAACAACAAGAAGGAGTTCACGGATAAGGAGTGGAAGGAATTTGTTCGAATGTTTTGGTGGCTGTGTGACTCTGCGACGGAAACCCTATACGAATACAATTTGGGGCAATTTCAATCATATCTGGAAAAGATGGATCGGCTAGGTAAGTAATTTTACATAATTACATACGTACTTGTTTACATACACACGCCTGACAAGTTTTGGTTATATTTTTCAGACGTTTTTACCTACACGAAGAATAACTGGTTGGACCGGTTCCGTCAAAAGTTTGTG